>OX463787.1:6311612-6499112 GCA_949825025.1 Siphlonurus alternatus | reverse complement strand
TACAAGTTCCATAAGGAGAGGGGCACACCTTTTTGGTTCTGATAGTAAGTAAATTGATGAATGCTGCATCAAGGCGGTAGTTGATGGCATCCTCCATCAGTCGCTGACCATCTGAAATGAAGTTTCCATGGTTTCCTCAGTAGGAAAATATTGGGATAAATTCCTACCTGTACTGTAGTCCAGTTTTGAAGGGACTTCCAATAATCGTAGTGCCATGCACACTATTTTGAGTCCATAAAGATGAAGCTGGTTACAGTATTCCATCCGTTCCCTACCTTATCCTTACTCATTACCCCTCCGCAAGCTGTAAGCTCTTAGGGGTGTAATTATCCTTAAAAAGGAAAAAATACTAGCAAAATATATTCTACAACAGGGTTTCGTTAAAAGGCTGACGAAAGGGGGAGGGGGAGAAAACATAAATGCTCAGTTTCTACAAACTTAAAATGCAATTCTAATACACGTTTTTGACTGTGATACTCCCGTCTGCCCCCAGGTGTGATGCGGACCCTGCTGCCCTGGCCAAGTATGTCTTCGCGCTGGTGAAGAAAGAGCGTCCCCTCGGTGAACTGAGGGAGAGCATGGTAGAGCAGCTCGAGGTCTTCCTACAGAAAGGTGCGATGATCTTTTTGTGGGCGTCGCCACAGTCTATATCAACGTTGATAATTAGACAGGTTTTTGGATTGATTTCAAGATATTAACTTGTTATTTTTAAGCTAGCTCTATGGTGTAGTGGTTACAGCTCCTGACTCTTGTCCAAGAGGAACCCAGTTCAAATCCCGAACACGACAGACTTTTCATGATTTGAGGAGGATTTGAGATGATAGAGTTGATAGGAAGAAGGTGCCGTTGGTTACCAACCAACCAACCACTTTTTATTTTCCATGCAAGGAGTTATCTTAGATAGTCCTGTAACCAGTTTAATAGATTCCTGACGTTGAGATGATTCAATTCAACTGGCTACTAAGCCTTCTGCAATGACTCCTATATGAAAAGTTGGAATGAATGTCTTAAAACCAACGCACTCATTGCTACATGACGTCATAAAGACAGATCTGGTAAATTTTACCTGAGTGATTCTAAAAGTGGCATTGTTTTGCTACTGGCTTAAGGTAGAGATAACGTCGGTCAGCTGTTTTTTTAGCTGCATTTGATTAACATGATTAACATGTAAGCCTTATCAAATTCACAAAAATTTTGAAATTTTTTTGAGAGGCAGATATTAGTGCCTAAAAGCCATAGAAAAAATTTCAAAACAATTTAACGAGCCGATTTTTTTTAATTAATTTATTTAATTTTCAGCATAGGGCTTTCCCATGGAGAGACAAACTAAAAAATTAATTAAAAAAATCGTCTTGTTAAATTGTTTTGAAACTTTTTCTATGGCATTCAGGCATTCTGCCTCGCAAAAAAAAATCAGAATTTTTGTGAATTTGCTAAGGTTTACATGTTAATCAAATGCAGCTAAAAAAACAGCTGACCGACGTTACCTCTACCTTAAGTACAGTACATGTGTAGTTGAGTCATACTACTTTATCGAGGAGGTTTTCAGTGCCATATTTTGGTACTTTATAAGGTCAATAGTCTCTGATTCCATTGTGCCTCCTCTAGTTCACCTACCCTCCCTCTAATTGGCAGTGTTGCCAAATCTTACTATCATCCTCATGTTGCAGAGACTGGCAGTTTTGTGGAGTTGCTGTTCACCACGCTAGACACTCAGTCTTACCTTCCTGCGGCCCCCTCTGTACCGGTACAGACCAAGGCAGTGGAGAACGGTCCTCCCCCACCTCTCATGTCCATCGTGAACCACGGTAACGAGGCCAGCAACGGAGCACCGGCAATCAAGCGAGATGAGAAGCCTTTGATACGTACCGTGAGTACCAGAGAACAATATTTTATCCCCAAGTGGACATCCAAAACATCTAATTGCAAAGATTGAGGTCTAAATTTAGGTCCAGCTCTTTGCTATCAAAATAAGCAAAGTTAAGTCAGGCCTACATATAAAGTTACTCCTCATCTATTTCATGGGGTAAATATTTTTTCCCTCTGAAAAATGTAGGGTCTATGGTATGTGCTTGGTACTGCATACAGGCCATATCTTACAGATGGTAGTCTAGAATAAAGATTGAATTAAGATGTGCCTAAAGTAAGTGGGCACATGGTAATCCTATCATAGAAGAGCACAAGTTGTGTTTAATAAAAAATTACCCAAATTCTTCTCCTAACTCGAAGTTAAAACTTTGAATGAGTAGAAAATAATATGTTGGCAATGCAAGTCAAATTACTTTGCTCAAGTCAAGTAATTGTAGTTAAAATAAAGTAACTTCTATGTGCATGGTTTGTGTTTATTACCATACAATTCAATTTCAATAAAAAGCTTTTAGAACAGAAGAGCTTGGACACCCAATTACAAATAACTTGTGCTTTTTTTTATGGTTAAGTGGTTTTTATTAGACTTGACATTCAATCAATTTTTTTTTTTATTTTTTTTTTTTTTTAGATTTGGCTCAATTTTAACTTTTGAAATCGTACCGGTAATAACTTTAATGTTACTTGTAGCTTATGCACATTATGATTTAATTACTGTATAGTGTATAAGTTACTTATCTTATGGTGTGCTTATGCTTTTGTGTATCTGATAATTTGATAAATTGCAACTGTTCAAGTAATTTTTGTTTTAAATTTATTCTTGCGATTATAATTTTTTTCAGTTTTGTTGGATTTATTGCTATACAATCTAAACAGATTGTGTTTATTTATTTTTTTGATGCACTGATTTGTATTTAAATTTACCTGGCAGTAGCAAAACCTTACCTACCGGTACACATAACACAATAACTGGACACCAAATAAAGAAAGTTAATGACATTACTTTAGATGCCCTATTTTTTTATGCTCCTTTAAAAAAAAATGCAAGCAATGAGCACAATCACCTCAATTTTTTATAATGCTGAAATAAATAGAGAATGCAATGTTGTGACATTCTAATTTTTGTTCAGATTTTTTTTACAGCCCAGGAACTATTTTTAAAAAAATATTGAATGCTTAGTTTTAACAACCACTTCCCTTTTTGTGGCTACAAAGTCCTATCCTTTAATTAAGGAATGCTGCCTTGTGGCAAAAAAAAAAAAAATAGACTTGCAATGATTGTTTGAAAATAGTTCCTGGACTTTTAAAAAAACCTGAAAAAAAAGAAAAGCAAAATCAGAGTAGCAGACTTTGCACCCTCTATCCATTTCTGCAATATATTTTTTTTAGTCTAACAATCAAATAATTCCTTGTTGCTATTGCATTTAATGTTGATGCAGTAATGGGTTGGCTGCACGGCCGATTTTAAGTGGCGGAAACGAAAGAGGAGGTGCTGAAATGCAGGTGTGAATTTTATGCGAATTTTTTGAGCACCGTAACTTTGTATAAATGCAGTTTTAAAAGGTGCATTTCACCTGGAAGCCATCGCCTACCGCCTTTGACGTCATCGAAATGTCAGGTTCGGTTCACTATAGATATGCATACCTGTACTCACCTGCATAACAGGTAGCCAATCAAAAACAATCTAGCCAAAATTCAAAATTTCAAATGCCTAGCCTGATCGAAGTGGATGAGTTTTAAAACTTAAAAAATGCACATTATTCCATGTACGCGTACTGTAAAAACACACTGGGAGATAAGTAATATTACAAACATACCTTTCATCATATTTAAATAATAGAAATTGTTTCTCAAATAGTTTCATTTTATTGAAGAGAAGATGCAATATCAAGTCCTTCCACCACACTCTCTTTTTAAATGATTGGCGCCGTTAGCAGCAATCAGCCAATGAAAATGTGTAAATTTATCATACTGGACTCCTTCCGTATCTGCTGAATATCTATTGAATTATTATATTAAACCTAAAACTGAGTCTCTTTTCTTATCTACGAAGATAGTAGGATGCCGTAGGATTCATATTTAACTTTATTAAGACCCTTGAATCATAATTTTTAAATGTCTTTTCAACCCCCTATTTGCTGCTGATAAAACCATTAGTGGAATGATTGAAAAATAAATACAGTTTTAATTTCGACTATCCTAGCATGGGCGTCTGTGGCCTAGTGGAAGTACACTTGTCATCCACGCAGAAGTTTTAGGTTCAAATCCCCTCTGGGTCATTTTATATTTTTAGTAGCACGAGGAAGTTTATTTCACATTTTTAATGCAGACGGGGTAAAATTGTTTTGTCTTTTATGATTTGTTATTAATTTTTCTATCATTGTATGACACGCTTTTTTTTTTTTTTTTTGCAAAGTTTTTGAAGTGCGTATTTATATGGAAAAGTGTGACTTATAATAATATAATATAATTATATTGTAAGAAATAATAATATTATTTTACCCCGTCTGCATTATCTGGGTCATTTTATATTTTTAGTAGCACGAGGAAGTTTATTTCACATTTTTAATGCAGACGGGGTAAAATTGTTTTGTCTTTTATGATTTGTTATTAATTTTTCTATCATTGTATGACACGCTTTTTTTTTTTTTTTTTGCAAAGTTTTTGAAGTGCGTATTTATATGGAAAAGTGTGACTTATAATAATATAATATAATTATATTGTAAGAAATAATAATATTATTTTACCCCGTCTGCATTAAAAATGCATGTGAAATAAACTTCCTCGTGCTACTAAAAATATAAAATGACCCAGAGGGGATTTGAACCTAAAACTTCTGCGTGGATGACAAGTGTACTTCCACTAGGCCACAGACGCCCATGCTAGGATAGTCGAAATTAAAACTGTATTTATTTTTCAATCATTCCACTAATGGTTTTATCAGCAGCAAATAGGGGGTTGAAAAGACATTTAAAAATTATGATTCAAGGGTCTTAATAAAGTTAAATATGAATCCTACGGCATCCTACTATCTTCGTAGATAAGAAAAGAGACTCAGTTTTAGGTTTAATATAATAATTCAATAGATATTCAGCAGATACGGAAGGAGTCCAGTATGATAAATTTACACATTTTCATTGGCTGATTGCTGCTAACGGCGCCAATCATTTAAAAAGAGAGTGTGGTGGAAGGACTTGATATTGCATCTTCTCTTCAATAAAATGAAACTATTTGAGAAACAATTTCTATTATTTAAATATGATGAAAGGTATGTTTGTAATATTACTTATCTCCCAGTGTGTTTTTACAGTACGCGTACATGGAATAATGTGCATTTTTTAAGTTTTAAAACTCATCCACTTCGATCAGGCTAGGCATTTGAAATTTTGAATTTTGGCTAGATTGTTTTTGATTGGCTACCTGTTATGCAGGTGAGTACAGGTATGCATATCTATAGTGAACCGAACCTGACATTTCGATGACGTCAAAGGCGGTAGGCGATGGCTTCCAGGTGAAATGCACCTTTTAAAACTGCATTTATACAAAGTTACAGTGCTCAAAAAATTCGCATAAAATTCACACCTGCATTTCAGCACCTCCTCTTTCGTTTCCGCCACTTAAAATCGGCCGTGCAGCCAACCCATTAAAATATTTTTAACCCTTTTTTTTATTATTATTTTCTTTTCTTTTATTCTGCACTTTTATTTATTATTTATTATTCATATACAGTACTCTGTTGTTGTGGATTCTTTAATGCATTATGATGTTTTGACACTACCAGGAATAAAGGACTAACATGCAGTGTCACAAACATTATGCAGGAGTTGGAATTGGAACTACAAGGGTGCAAGTGATGGTGATTTGACATTGGACCATGTAACAATGGAGTATTGATCTCAATTTTTTTTTATTGAAGAAATTGATAGAGGGTGCAAAGTTATGATACCCTGATTTTTTACAGACCGGAAATTATTTTTAAAAAAATTATTGAAGTTCTTTTTGTGATGTCACGAGACGCCGCTTCTAAAGAAAAAGATGGAACGTGCCGTCACAAAAAGGACTTTCAATAATTTTTTAAAAATAGTTCCCGTCTGTAAAAAATCCAAAAAAAATCAAGGTAGCATAACTTTGCACCCTCTATTTCTGCAATAAAAAAAATTGAGGTCGATACTCTATTATAATATGTACTGGAGATGGATAACTAAAATATTGTACTGTACACTCATCACCTTAGAAAATTTCCATTTACAGCCTTGTTAATGTGCCTTGTTAATGTATGTAGGTGTTTAACAAGCTGCAAACGGACATTTTTCAAGTCAACGAAATTGTTATAAGATACCTTACTATTAGTTCCGTTTTATTTTACGTAACATCAACATCTTTCCTTTTTTACTTTTTCACTAACTTTTTTATCTGGCATTTACTTGATCACTGATTAAAAGTCTTCATTTTGTTGTGTTACGTTTATTTAACAGCAATAGCATCACAAAACTTGGGACTAACTTAAGTTAATACTCTTCTTGGTGTTTTGCACTTTCCTTCTTTGCAATTTTTAAAATGTCTTAACACATTTTTACATTGTCACGTTTCACCACTACTTGCACCCTCCAGTACCTTCCCAAGAAAGTAGAGAGGAAAAGCACATCAACTTGAGAAATTGATTGATTGATTGATTGATTGATTGATTGATTGATTGATTGATTGATTGATTGATTGATTGATTGATTGATTTTTAAAAAAATATTATTATTAAATTATTATTTTTCTATTGACTGCTTGATACGGAGCTAATTGAAAAGTTAATAGAGGCTTCAAGTCAGCTGATTTTGCTGTGTTCCCACCGTCCCATCCAAACCTGTGTAGAGGAAAATAAGTTATTGATTCATTATTAGAAGAACCCTAAATGGGGGGGGGGGATAGGAGATGGTTTCAAATTAATAGCTTTAATTGTTCCCGAGAAAAATTAACATTTTCTAACATGGTGGCTTGTGGAGGAAATTTTCCCGCCGGGGAACATTTGAAGCCTCTATCAAGACTAAATTTTTCTTCCCTGCTTTCTTAAGTACTATCACTGCTACTAAAGGACACTGTGTGTAGACCCTTGCACATTTTTTTGTTGCCTGCTTGCTTGCTGAGTGGTGTGTGTGGCTTGCTTTCCCAGACCGGCTCCATGATTTCCCACGGATCGGCTCTCCAGTTTATTGTGCAGAGATGTCCTTGGTTCCTTCCGGCCACGGTAACTTTCACGGGAAATAATTTACATAGACGCTGGAAAAAAAAAAAACGCAATGGACAACCTACATGACAATTTTTCATCGTAGAAATAAAAATAGTGTACCTAATTATCTTACCAATTTTTTTTTTATATTTTTTTGAGCCCAGAAACTATTTTTAAAAAATTATTGATAGTACAGTAAGAAATGTCACTTCTGAATAAAAAAGATAGAACTAATAAAATAAAGGGGCTCAAGTTCAAATGAACTATGAATAAAATTTTAGCAATAGTTTCTGGCCTCTAAAAAATCTGAAAAAAAATCAGAGTAGCATAATTTGGTGCCCTCTAATTCTGCAGAAAAAAAAAAAAAATAATAAATAAATAAATAAATAAATAAATAATTTTAATTAAATTTATTTATTTAAATTTATTTATTTATTCATTTATTCGTTTTTTTAAAAAATGTTGTAATATTACATTTTTATGGTAAAGTAAGGAGTAAAAAAAAAATAAAAAAAAAAAGCATTGGTCTTTTATATAAAATACAATATTTATTTTGTTACTTAAAGCTAAGAGACATTATAGCAAAGCCAGTATAAGTACTGTAGAAAGACAGCTGATAACAAAGATTAAATGATGTGTACAACATCTAAAATACTAGCACTATTTATTTTGCTATAAAAAGTGAGGCGGTGTTTTCCAGGAATATTAGTAAATCCTCTACCATTGTAAATACTGCTTTGTAAAAGAAACGAATGTGGCATGTTTGTATTTGATTGTGTGCTTTTTTCAATCATTTTGTATCAGTTGCATTTTCACATACTGTATACTGTATCCCATTATTAAAACAGCTTTGTAATAGTAAAAAAAAAAAAAATAATAATAATAATAATGAAATAAAAAATGTGATTACTTTTGTAATCTGCTAATAGGTCTGTTCGTAAATACACAATCAGAAAGAATTGATTATTTGTGATGAACCTTCTGTACATAGAACATAAGGTTTATCACAAATAATCAATCCTTTCTGATTGTGTATTTACGAACAGACCTATTGTCTAGTTTGGGGAGGGGGAGTGATTATTTTTATACAATAATGCAGTACATACATATTTGACATTTTTATACATTCTGTCATATATACATTTTTTTATAATTTCTTTGGTCTTTGCTTTTAAAAAAAGACAAAGAATGGAAAACCTGCATTCATATTTTTTTTTCCAGAAGTGAATAAAGGGCATCATATAATGCTACTTTGATTTTTTCCCTGTGTTTTAGAGCCTTTCAATATATATTTTTTAAATATTGAAAGTACAGAAAGAGGCATCAATATGCTTATCTCTTCTTAATAAAAGGATCCGGACTAAAAGGGGCGTAGTTTTTGAACTTGAACTTTGAAAAACTTGTTAACAATACCTTCTGTCCTGTAAAATATCTAAAAAAAAAAAAGTAAGAGTGCAATATTTGGTACCCTCTATTTAATTCTGCAATAAAAAAATCATGTTAATTGTCAATTTTTATTGTCTTCTCTTTGAAAAGCCAAGTAATTTGTCGTTACACATGTATAAACGTTTGACTAACAGTTGTCCTGGTGTTTCAGGAGAAGGAAGAGCGTAGTGTTGTGTCTCGCAGGCCGCGTCATCGCTCTCCTTCACCCCTCGGACGTCACCGTCCCCCCTCTCCCTCCCCTCCAGTCAGGGGCAACCGTTCAAGGTCGAGGTCTTGGGAGAGGGGGCGGCGCTCTCGCAGCAGAGAGAGGGGAGGAAGGAGGGGAACACGCAAGAGTCCACCACCTAGACGTAGGGAAAGAAGGTGAGTCTATTTGATGTATCTCTATAGAGGTTTCAAGTTAGTGCTGATGCTCATTTGTGTCTTTAAGATCCATTTTGTACTTGAATCATGTGTATTTCTAACTTTTCTGTCACTGATGATACTAATGATATTGATGATGAATCTTGAATATTCTACTATACATTTCAATCTAGAATTTATTTCCAAAAAAGAATTTTCTCTATGAAAGATTCCTCTTTTTTTTTTCTTTCTTTTGTAGTTTTAGATATAACGATGGAAACACTACAAAAATCAGCTAACTTAAAGCTTCCATTGGTCTTTGTATATTTTTAAATTAATTCAGAAGCAGTTGAGTCCGTAACTTATACTGTAAATACTTTTAAATGCCATAAGAAAGAAGAATATATTCCATCAGTAGCTAGCATAAAAACTACAGTTTTCTTGTAAACTCTTCATAGTATGGAAGGGTGATAACCGGCCTTATTAACCATAATTCTGACCCTTGTTGCAGAGGAAGCTGGTCCAAGTCTCCACTTCGCAACCGCTCACGTTCTCGATCTCCAGCTGGTTTGAGACATCGTCGCATCTACCGCAGCAACTCTCGCTCTCCGGGGCTAGCCAAGAAGGTATGGCATCTTCACCCTTATGTTCTCCTTGCAGTAAGGTCAATTTTGTGACCATATGTTTATGTACACTTCTCGCTTTGGAAAATTTTCCTTGTTGATCACCATGGCCAGAATATGGTATTACCAGAATAATACAGGGTATGGTAATTAACAAGGTTGCAAGTGGGAAATTTTCTAATGCGATAAGTGTACAACACAGCTAAAGACAATTGGGATGTTACTCCTGCCTGATTTAGTAGTTGTAGGTGCAATTGCATGCATCTCCAATAAAATAATAAAATAAAATTAATAAAAAAATAAAAATATTAATAAATAAAATAGAAATAAATAAAATAGATAAAAATTGCAGTATTTTTTACAATATTTTGGGAGATAATAAAATCTCTTCTAATCTAACTATCCATCTTATAGATAAATTTCTATGTTTCTATGCACTTTTTGACAACTTTTACAATAGGATATGTTGTATTATTGAAAGGGGTGTTTTCTAATTAAGAGTGAGAGTGATAAAGCGAATAGGCCCAAGAAAATATGTATTTTTTTTTTTTTTTTTTTTTTTTAAATCAGTTACAAAAAGCTGCATACTTCTAAAATAAAACAAATTGACAAAATTCTATGTAAAACTCCTGCTAGTTCTAGTTATGAATTGATATTAAGTGGAAACTTCAACTCCATATGTTTTTTATGAAGATGAATTTGTCTTGCAAGGAAAATTGTACCGTCTAATACAGCTTAAAATTTAATGTTACACTAACAAAATGTTTCAGGGTACACCCAACTCGGGAGGTGCGACGCCGACACAGGACAGTAACCACGGTGACGTGGACATGCGTCTCAACACGACCTCGCAGTCCATCCAGTCGGTGGTGTCAGCGCCATCTGCAGAGCCAGCAAACATTTACAAGAGGAGGTGCCGAGACTTTGACGGTGAGATTTTCATCTTTTTTTAATATTAAATAATTTTTTAATCTAATTAATTAATTAATTAGCTACTAGGTTTTAAAATAAATCATTTAAATAAATTTTTTTTTTTTTTTTTTTTTTTTTTTTTTTTTTTTTTTTGTTTTGTTTTGTTTTTTTTTTACTGCAAACATCTTTGGTAAAGCCTATGCTGTTAGTTGCAGACATTACATTATGAATTAAAGGGCCCTGTTTTAAATTTATTTAAAAGTAAAAGTTTTTAATTTTATATTGACATATTGTACTTGCATTGCTAATCAAACTGGTTAGTTTGATTTGTTTGTTTGTTTTTAAATTTATTATTAACTGAGCCATCCTACCACCTATGTTTACAGAGAAGGGGTACTGTATGCGAGGTGACCTTTGTCCTTACGACCATGGTAGTGACCCTGTGGTTCTTGAAGACATGGGTCTAGGCTCCCTCGGTTTCCAAGCTGGCCAGACGGGCAGTGGTGCGATGGCACCCGCAGCACCAATCATCCCCGGAGCCGTGGTACCGGTGCGCCCTCCACCCCTTGTGGCCCCCCTCCATCATTCTGAGATGATGCCAGCAAGGCGTCTGCAGCCTCCTACAGGTGAGAAGAAGCATCAGTAAAGAACCTAGTGGCGGTAGTTTGAACTATGTGGAAGGATCAATAAGTCAGTTGATTTTGTAATAGTGTTTCACTGCCTTATCCAAACCTATGTAAAAAATATCAAAATTGCTTTTTTGACATTTAAGAATTTTTATAAAAGTAAAATTAACTCTATTTTAAATCAAAAGACCCTTGTATGGGGGTATTGGAAGTGGTTTCAAATTAATAGCTGTAATTATTAGGTAGGTACTTAGAAAACATTCAAATTCTCTAGCATGGTGGCTTATAGAGAAAAGTTTCCAGCCTGTGAATTCTTGAAGACTCTATTAAACGATTATCATGGTAAAATAATATATTGCTCTGTAAATATTTTATTTACATTAAAAAATAAAATTCATACATATTGACATCATAAAGACAGGTAGATCTGGTAGATTTTACCTGAGTGATTCTAAAATTAGCTTTGTTACTGGCTAAAATACTTATGTAGTTGAGTCATACTGACTCTTACTAAGGAGGTTTTCAATGCCATCTCTTGGTGCTTTATAATAAAAAAATAATAATAAAATAAATAATAAAATATAAAACAATCACAATAATTCCCCTAATGTTTCAGAGTACAGCCCTGACGCCCCCAGCATGGGTGCCCGGATGGGTTGGTTCAGGCCAGGGTTCCGCGGCCAGTCTCGCGGGGGAGGGGGGGTGCGGGGCATGGCCCCCAGGCAGCCTCAGATGTACCTGCCGCCCCAGAGGGAGCTCATCAGTGTGCCGGTCTCGGACAATGCGGTACCGCCTCCAGATAACTTCATAGAGCAAGCCCAGCAACCAGACTTGGAGGTGAGTAGAGCATGGGGGGCAATTTAGGTAGTGTCAGCACTTTAATAGAATAACTGAACCTTTAAAAATGTCATACACTTAAGGGTAAGAATAGTCTGGTTTCAGTTAAGTCGGGCGTAGAGGATCAATAATGTGTAATTTGCAGAAAAGTACGTACTATTATCAATTTCATTAAAAAAAATTGCCGTCAATTCTTATTTATGAATACTGTACAGGGTGTAGTGTACCTTATTTCATTTTAAAAACAATTTACTCATTTAAAAAAAAAGAAGTATATCTTTAGAAATAGAAGTTTTATTGTTGTTTTTTTTCTTTAGAAAAATATGTTCAAACAGTCGGTAAAATATAATAATATGATGCTGTTCTGTAGTTTAAATATGGTTGACAATGTTGACATAACTTCAGTTCAAAATGTCTAACTAAGATATCTTGATCACTAGTAAACATTCTATAAAAAATTATAATAATTTTAGAGGTTATTTTAAGGATGCTCTGATTAAAGCCGCGTTCACAATTGGCGTCAAATTTTTCTAGACGCAGCGTCAAAAGCCTCTGATTGGTCAAAAAACTGACGCGCGAATGCGCGTGATTTTTAGAAGCTTGGAATTGCAAGCTTCAGACGCTTCTGACGCGCGTCTAGAAAAATTTGACGCTTATTGTGAACCCGGCTTAAAATAAAAAGGGGATTTCAACCAGGGCAAATTATTAAGGTTACCTAACAACTTGTTGTTGATGTCACAGGGTCCTCCTGCCAAGAAGCAGATGCACACGGCTGCCCAGCTCGCCAGCTTCGACTTCAGTCGTCTGGGTCCTCGCAAGAGTAACGTCGCCAACTGCTCGCTTGAGCTCAAGAAAGTTCCAAGAGGTCTCAACAACATCACCCACCTCAACAATCACTTCTCACGATTCGGCAAAATAGTCAACATTCAGGTATATGTGTTCTCTTAGTGCGTTGGCTTTTAAAGATTATTCAATTTAATATCATACCACCATTTTATAACAAAAGTGTTGTAATCACCACAATTTTTTTTTTCATATTTTTTGAAATTACATAAGATTTGATGGAAATTTGACCATTGAAATAATTTAAACTTAATACATATGTAATGGACAACCTACATGTTTGATTTTTATTGTATATTTGAATAGAGAACACCCCATTATTGTCAATTTTTGTACATACAACATTTTTTTTTTTTTTTTTTTTTTTTTGAAATTGCATAAGATTTGATGGAAATTTGACCATTGAAATAATTTTAACTAAATACAAAATGGCCAAGCTCCATATTTGATTTTTATTGTATATTTAAAAAGAGATGACCCCAAGTTATTTATTGTAAATTTTTTCAGATTTTATTAACATTAACACCTCAAAATCATAAACATGTAATACAGTACCTTTTCTTATGCTTACGTGTTAGATATTTGCATGCCTATGACATCACAGCATTTTTTTGCAGCACCAGTACAATTTTAAAAGTGTATTAGGCTTCAAAAAAATCTGGACAGAATTAACAAAACATAATTCAAGGTCCTCTGTACAGATATGCAATAAAATTTATCATACAGGTTCTCCAATAACTTCACAAATAACAACCTTTTCTTTCCCAGGTGAGCTTTGAGAACGACCCTGAGGCTGCAATCGTGACCTTCTCGAGCCATGCCGAGGCCAACGCGGCATACCGCAGCACTGAGGCGGTACTCAACAACCGCTTCATCAAAGTCTTCTGGCACAATAAGAAGCCAGCTAATGACGTAAGTCCACCGGTAGAGTGTCGGGCAAAGTCTTCTGCTCTTTGTTTGTAAACGAAGTATTGTTGTGTAATGTCTGTCCAGTGTAGGGACAGTTGTTGACTTACATGCTAACTTATGGTAAACGATAGTTAAAATAAAATTATTGAGTGTTACTAAGAGGCCATTAGGATCAAAACAGCCTATATCCAAGGCAAGCTGGAATTGAATTTTTAAGCCTCAGCTATATCAACAATAATTTTTTCAGATCACTTTTGAACCTGGATTTGGAAAGATACTTGTCTTTCCGAATCTAGGTTCAAATGTGGTCTGAAAAAATTATTGTTGATGTAGCCGAGGCTCAAAAATTGAATTCCAGCTTGCCTTGGATATAGGCTGTTTTGATCCTAATGGCCTCTAAATGTTCTCTGCTCTGGTGGCTGCCAATCTGCTCACTTTTAACAATGAAAAAGGCTTCATTGGACAAACATTATAAACAATGTTTTGCTACAACCATTGCAAACAGAAGACTTTGGTATCAGGGGATCTTAGGAAAATGTGATAACAATAAATGTTGGTGAAAAATGGACACAAGTATAAGGTAGATGGTGAATCACTCTGCAAATTGCAGTAAACTTTTCTTACATAATAAATGTTTATATAAAACATATTAACAAGTCAAGACATTTTTTTTACTAGAAAAAAAAATGTGTGGAATTAAATGGGGTCTTCAGTGCCTATTTGTCAACTAAGAATACTTCTCTAACATAAAATTAATAACTCCAGAAATTAATTTAGCAATGTATTTGTTTGTTTTTATTTGACTAGAGTATAGGGGGATTTATTTTTTCTTAATATTTTAGCTATACAAATAATTTAGGTAATAACTTGTAAAAAAAATTAATAACGTCCAATGTAGTATAAATTTGTAATAAATATTATTTATAATTTCATTGAGACTACGTACATAAAATAATTTAGTCAGAGGTAGGAAATACTGATATAACGGTACTGTACCAAAATGTGCATTGCACAAAATGTATGAAACATAGAACTACGAAAATTTATACTACCTCCATTTATTTTAAAGTATGCAGTCAAATTTTTATTCATTCAAGGAGTTATTGTTATGAGATATTTAGTAGCCAGTTCAATGAAACCAACTTTTCATCAAGAGTCCATTGATGGCTACGAAACTCGTCAGATTTATTCAATGTAAAAAGTCTCCTGAACTTTTAAGGATTAATGTCAGTTGTAAAAAAAAAATAAGCTTAGTAGAATTATTTATCATAAAAAAGAGACCAAAATCGGTAAAATTTTCGAGATATTTAGCATTTAAGATTTGCACTGTTTTAAATAGGGACTGCTGTGACTTTTATTCAAATCAGCATATTTTTTCACACGAATTAAATTAATTACTCAAAATTTATTTATTATTATTTTTCATCAACAAACTGCTTTGTCCTTTATTTTACTAAAATAGCTGCCTCGGTGACATTAATCCTTAAGATATGAAGCTTAGTTTATGTACCACAGTACTGAAAAGTGTTGGTGTGTGCAGGGCAAGCAAGAGAATGTCCCCCCCGCCACTCGCCTGAGCGTGCGAGACAGGCTGGGCGTGGCACCTCATTGCAGCAAAGTCCTCAACTTGATGCAGCCGAGGGCAGAACAGCTGGAGGAGCAGGAGAAGGTGCGCAGAGACACCTGGTAGCACAAACCATAACTAACACATTTAACTTGGTTATGTTCCTTCGTCAAAGTTCTTATTATGCTGCTACAGTAAAAACTCGTTATTAGTCAACTTGTTGTTAGGTAAAACCCGATTTTGAGTAAAGGAGATCACGGTCCCTTTCAAAAATAATGGAGTATTGACCTCAATTTTTTTTATTGCAGAAATGGATAGAGGGTGCAAAGTTATGCTACCCTGATTTTTTTCAGATTTTTTAAAACCCGGTAACTATTTTTAAAAAATTATTGAAAGTTATTTTTGTGACGTCACGAGACGCCGCTCCTTAAGAAAAAGATAGGACTTGCCGCCGCGTGACGTCACAAAAAGGACTTTCAATAATTTTTTAAAAATACTTCCCGGGCTCTAAAAAAATCTGAAAAAAATCAGGGTAGCATAACTTTGCACCCTCTATCCATTTCTGCAATAAAAAAAATTGAGGACAATACTCCATTAGCATTGCATGTTATAAAAAAAACTCAATATAAGATAAATCTAATTTCCTGGGTCCTTTGACTTAACGTAATAACAAGTTTTTACTGTATGTGGTGTAAAATTTTAAACAACAGAAATTAGTGTTGAGAGTTGCTCCCTTGCAGTGTTGCCAACTCTAATTAAGAACACGGCAGTGTCAAATTTGCATTGATTTATTTGTAAATTTTGCAACATTGTATACCAAGTTAAATGTGATGGCTAGTGTAGCGTGCTTGTCTTTGTCGTAGAAATTCTTAGTAGAAAATATTTCTTCTTTCTTTTCACTGTCGTTGTAGTCTAATGTCATATTTAATGTGGTTTTGGTTTTGTTTGTAACATCTTCAGTCATTGGTGGAAAATTTGTAAAAAAAATTTCTTATTGGTGGAGCTGTGGACTCCCAAAAAAACACAACAAAAAAGATATTAAATGTGACAAACTCTGTAGTATTGGTGTCTTTTTTTAATTGTTACTAATTATTTTTAAAAACAAATATAAATAATGATCGTTGGGATAGCAAATTTTTTAATATATTTTTTATGCTAATTCTTAAGTACTCACGAAGATTGTTTATTTATTTATTTATTTATTTATTTATTTATTTATTTATTTATTTATTTATTTTACTAAAAGGAGCTTTATAATATATTTGCACTACCATGTTATATTTTATACAGAAGACATTATTTCTTCTTTTCTTCTTCTTCTTCTTTTTTTTTTTTTTTTTTTTTTTTTTTCTTCTCCTCTATAGATGTTTAATTGTTGTATGCAATTTGCTACTGTAATTGTCCTGTCCAGATTTTTTTTTCTTCTATATTAACATACATGTTGAAGTCTTAAATTCTTGATTCTTCTCTACCTATTCAAATTAATACTAACCTTTTCTTCATTACTCCTTGTTTGCTAATATACAGTCTGTAGTCTTGTATTGCTGTTTTGTACATTATTTACTGGGTTTTAGAATACAAGTATTTCTAACGAGAAGAAAGAAAATAATAATTACTATGCTTACTACTTGGCAAAAGAAAACTGACATTCACATATTACAGTAATGGAAAACTTGTATGAAACTTTTTTACTGCAGAAATGAATAGAGGGTGCAAAGTTTATCTATTTTCATTTTAGTTTTAGAACTCTGGAAGTATTTTTTAAAAAAATTAGTCAAAGTATAGAGAGGGGAGTTGCTTCTTAATAAAGGGATAGGACCTAAAACTCACCTGAAAGAGGCGTAAGTTTAAACCCGATCTTGTCAAAAAAATTTAATAATACTTCCCGGCATCTAAAAAAAACTGGAAAGAAAAAAAATTGAGGATAATATTATTTGATGCCTTCTATTCATTTCTTCAATAAAAAAATTCATGCAGGTTTTCTGTTTGCAACTCCGAAAAATACTGATAATGTAGTTATGTATATCCACATAAAAAATAATGAGTATTAGATTACAAATGGATTTTTTTTTTTTTTTTTTTTTTTTTTTTTTTTTTTTTTTGTGGAGAATTGGATAGAGCGTGCAAAGTTATGCTACCTTGATTTTTTTTCAGATTTTTTAGAGCCCGGGAACTATTTTTAAAAAATTATTGAAAGTCCTTAATGTGAGGTCACTAGGCGGCAAGTCCTATATTTTTGTTAAGGAGCGGCATCTTGTGACGTCACAAAAAGAACTTTCAATATTTTTTTAAAAAAGTTCCCGTTCTCTAAAAATCTGAAAAAAATCAGGGTAGCATAACTTTGCACCCTCTATTCATTTCTGCAATTAAAAAAAAATAAAAAATTGAGGTCGATACTCCATTAGTTACCATGAGTTGTAAAGTTGAAACAAGTATTTTTTTTATCAATTTGAGTAAGGTCCATTATTCCATCCCGTAAGCTACAACTATGAGCCTTATTGTTGTAGGTGATCATGTCCGGCAACAACCTGACCAAGACGGTGTACATCCCGACAGCTCTCAAGAAACCTGACCCAGCTCTCCAGGAGAACAGCAAAGCCCTGGTGAGTGAATTTGGGTGTAACTGTAGCCTCAAATACGTAGTCTACTTAATTAATTCATGTGCTGCAAACATTTGTTGTCATTGCATATTTGCATAGAGGACCTCTAGTTATCTATTGCCAATTTTTTTCAGATTTTTTTTACTCTATTATTTTTGTTGCTGCACAACGCTGTGACATCAGTCACACAAATATTTAACACACAAGCATAGGAAAAGATGTTACATGGCTGTGCCATTTACATGGCTATGCCATCACAGCTTCTTTCCCCTCAATTTTGAGGATTTTATAGGGTTAAAAAAAAGAAATGAAAAACATTGTCAATGATTTATAATTTGAGGTGCTGTATCCAAAAAATTTTTTGTGGGTTGTCCACTGCTGGTTTAGTGGGTATGCTCACTAGTTTAAATTTTGTGCCTTCTAATGTTTTTAATTAGAAAAAAGATTGGGATCAATATTTCTTCTTTTTTTCCACATGTACTCATGTTTTGTCATTTAATTATTGGACATTTTTACATTTTTATTTCAATTGTATTTTTTGGGTTCAATTAAATAAACGAAGTACTGACTGTGAATATGTTGACCTGGAAATCAGTTTATAAAATAAAATTATTTACAATGTTATTTTAAATTATAAAAAAAAATCAGCTTATATTAGGTGAGAATTGAAATTTTAGCTTTTCCAATGACTAAAGAAAGCTATATGCTAATGTCAATACCTTTTGCTTGCACTGACAAATCTGTTGTACGTTTGCAGGCCACGGCAGCCATCCTCAAGTCTCAGGAGATCTTGGCAGCCAAGGAGACTCTCAAAAAGAAGCAGGAGGAGAAGAGGAAGGTGAGAAAATGACGGAGAACAACCATTAATTGGAAATGTGTTATAGAAAATACTTGCTAAACAACATCATATCCTTTTTTTTTGGGGGGGGGGGGGAAGTAATATTTATATTCCTTTAGTTCATTACAAATTATTCTATTCTAATTGTGATATTATGATAAATTGTAGTCATGAAAATGGTTAGAACTATGTTAGGCCACCTATTGATAGCCAGTTCGACTGAAGTAAAGAATCTATTGAACTGGAAAGAAAACTGATAAAGTGTTTTAAAATATTGTATTTTTATTATGATGTAAGCATTTAATGAAAAGGGACTCTTTTTCATCGCTCTTCATGTCTCTGCTTTCCTAAAGTAAATAGGTTTAATGTGAATGTAACCAAATTGTTATTTTATCTCAGGAGGCCATCAAGCTGACTGCAAACCTTCGTAAGCGGAAGCAGGAGTTACTGGAGATGCAGCTGAGCCAGCAGAAGTTGTTGATAGAACGTCTGGAGAAGGGCAAGCCGGGGCTCAAGACCGTGGAGCAGAAGGCACTCATGGACACCATCAAGGGGCTGCAGGAGAGCATCGAGAAGATCCGCAAGGACCTCGCCCCCCAGCCACCCCCTCCCCCACCACCACGCAAGACCAAGGAGGAGGTGAGTCAGATCTGTAGATATAGAATAGAGTATCGACCTCAATTTTTTTTAATGCAGAAATAGATAGAGTGGGCAAAGATATGCTACTCTGATTTTTACCCAATTTTTTAGAGCCCGGAAACTATTTTTAAAAAATTATTAAAAGTTTTTTTGTGACGTCACGAGACGCCGCTCCTTAAGAAAAAGATGGGACTTGCCGCCTCACAAAAAGGACTTTCAATCATTTTTTAAAAATAGTTCCCGAGCTCTAAAAAATCTGAAAAAAATCAGGGTAGCATAACTTTGTACGCTCTATCCATTTCTGCAATTAAAAAAATTAGGCTGATACTCCATTGTACTGTACATTGGGAGTAGTATAAATTGAATAGAGACTTCAAGTGAGTGCTGCACCTCACGATGCTATTTGTGTCGCTAAGGTCTATCTTGCACTTGAAAATTAAACATTTTTTTTTCCTCAGATGTAAAAAATCTAAATCTTGAATTTTTATGATTCTTAATATTATTCTGTATTTTTTTTATTTAGACCGAAGTTCCGTAAAGGAATTTTCCTTAATCTTATTCTTAACTTGTTAGTGAAAGGATGAATTCGTCAACAAAAATAATCAAATAGTAATTAGGGAAAAAAATAATAGAAGTACAGTAATTAGGTCTGTTCGTAAATACACAATCAGAAAGAATTAATTATTTGTGATGAACCTTATGTTATATGTACAGAAGGTTCATCACAAGAAATTGATTCTTTCTGATTGTGTATTTACAAACAGACCTAATAATAAATTTTTATTTTCTTTTTATTTTTATTTTAATTCTAATTATAAGTCCTATTGAATACGTGAGTGTTATTTGATATTATACAAGCTAGAAATATTGAAATAAGGCTATGAGTACTTAAAATAAGTATAGCCACAACAAAGTTAGAAGCAGTTACGTGTATACCTTTTGACATATTACTTATTTACATCCATGGGGTCTAGGTGGGGTCATAATCACGAAAGGATATGTTGCAGTAGAATTTTCATTAGGCAGTATTTCTATGGGAGTTTGGTCTATGGTATCTAACATGTTGTCAACCGTTGTATCGTAGATCTCTCTACTGACAATCTTGTCCTCAATCGTTTCACCTATCATTGTTGGATAGACTTTTGTGATGTAAGTTACTGGTTCTTCTGGCATTGTTACAAATTTATCAGTAAATATGGGATCTACAATTATTGTTGGGTAGACTGCTGTGAATATTTCGCTTGACATTGTGTCTACAATTGTGTCATTAAATATTGGGTCTATGATTATTGTTGGTCCGTTAGTAAGTATTTCGTCTGGCATTGTGTAGTTAATTGGGTCAATTAGTAAAATCGGTCCTGTTGTATCAGAAGTAACTGATTCTTGTGTTGTGTCATTGCTAATTGGGTCTACTGGTATGAGCATTGTTGGGTCCATTGTTGGCACATCTTCTTGAGTAACTTGTCTGGGCTGGCGATGTAGCTGAAATATTACTTTTTATTATTGGACTGAAAATATATCATTCTAAAAAATCATTCTTATCTATAGTCTTGCAAATTTTAAGCTTGATTTAAGGTTTGAAAGAATGTATTTGTGTTGATTGATTGATTGATTTATATTTTGGGGCAATTGACACATTTTGGTCATGTATGCCCCCAATGTAATGTATTTGTGTCATTAGTTCAGTAATTACTATTTAAAATAATTTATTTAAAATGATAATTTCACTCTGCACAAATTATATTCCAAACTAAACAAACCTAATGATATCTCAATTTTTCCAAGACAGTATATTTGGCAATATAGTTTTAAATTAAGAAAGAGAATACGCACATTATTATGACCAAATATCTTTCTTGAAACACGACCTTTTCGCATCACAGCAGCTGGAAAATAGAACGTTAAATTAAATTTAAAAAAAAAAAACATGGTTTCCATAAGCTATCATAAGAAAAGTTGAATTTTTTCCTCAGTAACCATTAAAACTATCAATTTAAAACCATCTCCTACCCCCCTTCCATTTAGGGGTCTTCTAATAATCAATTAAGAGCTTATTTTCTTCTATTGTTATTTTTTTTTTTTTTTAATGCAAGAAAAGCAATTTTAAAGTTTTTTTAAATAGGTTCGAATAGGACGGTGGGTAGGAACACTGCAAAATCTTCTATAGTCTCTATATATTTAATACTCAATTTAGTTTTTCAATTTGATATCACTTTAATTACAGTACTGTATTAAAAATTTGTATGCTACAATCTATGCCTAAATTGTTTGAGAATAACCCTTTATATTTACAAAATTCTTTGTTGCAGCAACAAATATCACTACAATTTGTTTTATAAACAAATTAAGCAAAATTTTAATAAAAAAATTTAAACAAAAATTATATTCTTAAAAGCATACCTACTAATGACTGTTGAGAACAACATACCTTGACATTGGTAACAAAGCACAAGTGCAACAATGGACATGTAGAGCTTCATTGTTGTGGTAGACTGGAATGAAAAGCCTGTGTAAGCTGCCTAATTTATATTGTCTTTGTCCAGATAAAAAAAATGACAACTTTTTATGCCTTCCATATTTTAAGAAAGGAAATATGATAACAAACAAATGATAACTTTGGTAAAGGTGCAATTTTTTATTCTCAGTGCATTCATCCTTGAAGAAGAAAGTGATAGATATAATTATATTATATAAGTGTCATGTGCCATTATATTTCATTTTAAAAAACGTGCTCCGAGTACATGGATTTAATCAAGAAATAAGATAGTAATATTTTTGAACAAGTAATTTTTTTTATTAAGAGAATGATATTTGTGAACAAATTTTTGAAGGGGAAAAATACAAGAATACATTTTTCTTATCTGCATCCTGTAGGGGGAAAAAAAAAGCTTGTTATTTGCTTAAAATAATTGTATCAAGAATCTATGCTTTAAAATTACTATAAATTTATTAAGAATGAGTACTACAGTACCTTCTGTGTACCCCAAATATAAGCCATGGATAAATTAGAGTAGGGCTATCTATAGGGGAAAAATTTGTATAAAAATATATGACACTTAAGCATTTTTTCGTCATAAAATAAATAAATAAAATAATAAATAAAATAAAATTAATAAAATAAATAAATAAAATAAAATAATGATTTTTAAGGACGAAACCTAAAAATCAAAAAGTGCTATAGAAAAGTAATGTTATTGTCAGACTAACTCAAAATATCAAAACTAAGTACATCACAAAACTACCACAAAAATAATATCTTTATATGACTGACTTCTTTTCTTTGTTGATTTTAAACAGCACTTTTTCTTGAAAACGTGTGACTCATGGTGAATTTATATTTTATATCATTAAAGGCTATGTGACATTAATGAAATATTTTAATTATACTGTATAACAATTGCTTAACAGGAAAATGTGATTATTTATATATCACAAGTACTTCTAAAATTCAGCTTAGCCCTCCAAAACTTAGAACAACTGGATTAGAAAAAGCATTACTGTATATGTTTCTTATTATTACTGTATATGTTTTTTAATAATTAATTTGTGAAAACAAAATCAAACCAATCGATATTATCCTATTTTCTTATTTAAACATAAAAAAAAAATGTTTACCCTGTTCTTTTTACTTTGCGTGCTATTTGTGACTAAAGACTAATCAAACATTTGTTCGCCAGGTGGTGAAGGAGATTCTGGATGCGGAGCTGGACTTGTTCACCCGACAGCAGGAGGGGCGAGAGAGTGCAGAGCTGAAGCAGAGGGTAGCCGAGCTCAAGTTGGAGGCACACAGTTTGGGGCTGCTGGCACCAGGTGGCACCAGGGGTAGGGGTGGAGCCAGGGGACGTGGCCACTCCAGGGGAACATACAGGTAAATACAACGTCAAAGGTTTTTAAAAGTTGTTCCCTGTTTGTTGATTACAAATGTAAAATATGTGAACAATCAGAAATTTTATTTTTTTTTTCTTTTTTTTCTGTTCATTTTTGCAACAGTAAAATTAATTTACTTGTTAGAGCTAAAGAGAGACAGAATGAAGTTCATTTTTTTATCGTTATATCTTTGCCTTTTGCTCATATCTTGTTGTCCTTATTTTGAATCTATAATCTTCAGTTTTAAAGTGTTTTAATTTATTTCAAATTATGATTAAACGTACGATATAAATTTATTACTAGAGTCTAGTAGCAATTAAATCTCCTCTAAAAAAACATTTGTTGCGTTAAAGAATAATTTAATTTTCCATTTGCTGATTAAATTTTTGTTAGTTTTGTAGGCATGTTGTGACCTGTTCTCTGTGTATCTCAGGGGTCGTGGAGGTCGCGGGTCTCACGCCCACACTTCTCTGGACCATCGCCCGACGAGGCTGCTGGTGTCTGGTCACGAGTCGGACGAGTGGAAGGATGTGCTGGCACACTTTGCCGTGAGTATCTCAGTCATTTGCTTGCCGTGGGGTATAGACCTCAATTTTTTTAATGCAAAAATGGATAGAGGGTGCAAAGTTATGCTACTTTGATTTCTCCAGGAAAAATTATTGAAATTCAATTTTATGACATCATGAGGATAGGACTTCGCTGCTGAAAGGGGGGAATCGAACTTTCAATCATTTTTTAAAAAATAGTTCTCCGGGCTCTAAAAAAACTGCCGTAGTAAAATTTTTTGAGGTCAATACTCTATTTGAGTGTAATATTGGAAGGTGCCTAGATAGTCTGTTCAATATGTAGTGTCAACAATCTGACGATATTAAAATTAACAGAGATTATGTTTGTTGATATAAGCAAAATATTATTTATTGAGTCTAAGAAAAAATAGATAAAAACGTCTCATTCCATTTATAGTATTTTTTTAACCCGTTTTATTCACTTTATTTACAATTTTAACAGAGCTAGATCGAAGAGTGCTCCTAATTGTGGTGTCTTGTGTGCAGCAATTCGGTGAGATCTCCGACTACACTCCGGACCACCAGACGCCCGCCCTCGACTTGATGTTCAAGACTCGCAAGGACGCCGAGGCCGCGATGACGCAGGGACGGAACTTCCGTGACCGCTCACTGTCTGTGACCTGGAGCCAGGGGCTGGTGACCTCGGGAGTGGCTGCCGTCACCCCCCTGGGGACTCCCCCACCACCTCAGCAAGAGCACGAGGAAGAGGAGGAGGAAGAGGTAAGTGGAGATGAGGGGGAAATAGGGGAAAGTCTTATTTTTGTTTTATTTATTTATTTATTTATTTATTTATTTATTTATTTATTTATTTATTTATTTATTTATTTATTATTTATTTATTTATTTATATTTTAATTTTTTCGTATATTTTCAAATTATTATGTAATTATTAAATTATTTTTACATTCTTTATATGCCTACAAAGACAACAAAGGGGTCAAAAATAACCAACACCTCAAAAAGGGTGTAAAAATATGTTACAAAAATATATGAAAAAAGTAGTAATCCTAAGCAATTAGTGAAGAAAAACATTTGAAAATAGTTAGGTATGTAGGGAACCCATGGGTTTTAAATGAATTGGTTAAGGCATGGGTAAAAAAAAAAAGACCTTGGCAATGTTAGGGTTCATAAGCTTGCCTCATTATAAAATTGCCAAGAAAGTAGTATTATTATTTTATTAATTAACTAATTAATTAATTATTATATTTTTAATTATTTGCTGAACCTCGAGACGCCAAAGTTTGCTGACAGTTTGTGTTGTTTCAGACGGAGGTTTTGTACGAGGGAGATGAGGAGCTTGAACTGGAGGAAGAAGAAGACGAACTGGAGGAGCGTAGCTGGCGACGATAGCAGGCGACGCTGTCGGAAATCGTAGTCACAGATCTTGTTACACAACCTCAAACTTTGATCAGTATCCAAACGTTACTGCATGTAGGAAATGCATGTCGACTTGTTTCTTTAATTTTAATTTCTTATATCAAATTAATATAAATTTTTGCACTTATTTTGTGTCACGATATGTTATGTTGTTATTTAAAATTAAAAAAAAAAATCCTTTAGATTTATTTTATACTTTTTTCAGTACATAGTTTATTTGTTTTAAATTAGTTATGTGTTGCAAATGGTCAAAATTGTCTTTTTTAAGAGTCATATTTTGTAAATTCAACTTTTAAAATTAAAATAAAATTTCTGGCCTATTAAAACAAAGCAATACCTTTCTGTGCTTTTCAAAAAATATATATAAAATAAAGGTCTGATTTTACACCAACTCTCAAAGAGTAAATTTTCTGTGGCCTTTTTTTTGCAGCCTTCTAAGGCTGATTTAACAACATTTTATACAAATAACAAAGTATTGTTATAAACAATTTCGATTTTGATACTGCAACACAAAGTTTTGAGGTTAGGATGTGAATTATCTTTTAGCTATATTTAAAAAGTCGAGATGAGACTTTAAAAAAGTACCATTAGCCAAATTTTTGAAAAAAACTTTTGACAAACTTTTTAGTGAGTGCCATTTCAATAACATTATCAAGGAATATTGAAATGTTAAAATTGTTTTTAAACAAATAAACATAAATTAGTAAAGGTTTATTCAAAGTCTTCTGCTCGTTAGTAAACAAAGTATTGTTATGTAATGTCTGTCGCGTGAAAGGAAATACATGGGACGATTGTTGATTTACATGTTAACTTATGGAAAATGACCGTTAATTATGAAGTTGAAACGGTTGCCTAGCGCCAACAATGCCATTAAGTTCTCTGCTCTGGTAGCAAAATTAGGCACTACGTCGTCCCATGTTTAACAACGAAAAAGGCATCATACGACAGACATTATAAACAATGGTTTTTTACAACCATTGCGAATAGAAGACTTTGGGTTTATTACAAGTTTAATTTTTAGGATTGTGATTTTGGATTTTAACAACTTAATGACATTACTCATGTTTTGATTTAAAAAAAAAAATAGTTTTCATGTTTGTTAAATTAGTCATTGATTATGTATTAATCTTATAGTAAAGAACCACAATTTTTTACTAATTTGCTTTAATATTAATTTCAATTAATTAATAACTACTAAAAATGCTTTGAATTATTCATTTTTGTTTTATATTGAGGTTCTTTTCTATAAAAAAAAAAACTTATTATTTTATTCCGTGTGCTCCTTTTCTTTTCTTTTAGATTATTCAATGTATAATAAAATATTGTACTAATTTATGGAAAAAATATCATAAAATATGAAATCATGCTACAAAAAAATATTGAATAATAATATAAAAAAAAGTACCTACTAAGAAAAAAAAAAATGAAAAAAAAAAGGTATTCTTTAAGAATATGAAAAAAATATTAATTAAAAAAACAAAAAAATAATGGTTTTTGAATATTTAAAAAAATATATATATTAATGAAAAAAAATGATGTAGCAATGATTTTTATATGATTTAAAATATAATGGTGTTGCCTTATAAAAAAATTAATTCAAAAAGGCTAAAGTAAAAAAAAAAAAAAAAAAAAAAAAAAAAAAAAAAAAAAAAATCGGTTCCAGTCGGAGCTTTTTTTACTAGCAATGAATGGTATCAAGTCCTTTTGTATCCTCAACTCCAAATCAGCAATTTTTTTCGTGAATATTACTAATGTAGTCTTTATCGTCCCTCGTCCGTAATAATGAGCTGTCTATCTACCTTCTACCAACAAAATTGTGTTCAATAATGATCTGTCTGCTGAAATTATGAGCTATAAATTATATGAACATAAAGCTCATAATTTCCTCACCTAATATTACAGACAGCTCATTGTTGTACACTCGTTGCCTTGGAAAATTTCCGTTTCCATCCTTGTTAATCACCATGCCCTGTGTCCCAAAATGGTGATTAACAAGGCTGCAAACAGAAATTTTCTAAGACGATGAGTGTACTTGATAATGTTAGAAGATTGCTCATTATTCCAGACTACGGACCATGAAATCAACCTATTTAAATTTTAAAATAGAAATTTGTTTGATAAACAATATATTTTAATAATTTTAATATGTATTTTCAAATTTTCCATAAACCTCCCTTGTTCCCTGTCATAAAAAATCTCTCCATAAGCCACCATGTTGAAAACAATTTAAAGTAATTATGAAAGCAATTAGTTTGATTATATCATAATTACCCCTCTCATTTAAAGAAGTTTTTATTATTACTTACATAATTTTTTTGTTTTATTTTATAAAAGTTACTTGGAGACTGCTGAAATAGCTATTTTAAAACACCGTAAGGGGCATTCACAAAGCCTTAAGGCCACAATTAAGGCTCAATAATTTGAGACCAGAAATTTTGGGTCTAAAAAACACGCCTAAAATCAAGCTTTAAATTATCGAGCCTTAAATGTGGCCTTAAGACTTTGTGAATGCCCCTTCGTAAGACACGTACTGCACACTTTTATTAGCATTCTTGATTATAATTAAATATATTAATATAACCTTTTTGCAATGAAAACTACCCTAAATTATATTTCAATCACGATATTAATTGCTGCTCTGGAGTTGTCTGATTATTATAATTTAGACTGCTTAAAAATTATTAATTCTGAAAATGTCTTAAATTATTAACTTTACTATACTTTATTACGAAAGTTAATTTTTAAGGCCTTTTGAAGATTTAAATAGTTTTTAACTGTTTAATTTATTGGACAAAATCTGTATCCTTTTCTACTGCATGTTATACTTTTGAACTGTGATACAATTGACAACCTAATGTATGAATTAAAAAGAAAAAAAAAATGCATTTTAAATTAATAGAGGTTATCAAATTAGTATACTAAATTAGTATACTCTGATTTAGAAAAAAAAAATGCACGGAGTTTAGCCTCCAGGGGGGCATGGCTGCACTTTCAATATTTTTTTTAAAACTAGTTTCTGAACTCGGAAAAATCTACAAAAAAAAAAGCTCAGCTTGGTACCCTCTATTTATTTGTGCAAAATAGACCAATTTAAAAAAATCACTTAGATTGTCTATTAAATGAGGCTTTTAGAATCAAAACTGGGTTAACAAAATTTGTGATAGAGCTTATAATAATTAACTCATCAGAAAGTGAAATAGCTCTGGTTTTGATTATCATATGAAGGTCTCAAATATGTACTTAAGGGTAAGGTAACGCCACCAATGTTAAAAAAAAATCCCTCTCACAAAAATTCTGAAAAAAATTTAAAATGTTCTCCTCTATACCCCCTATCAGTACCTAAAATATCAGGTATACAAATACGATCTAGTTTTTGAGTTACAAAATTTTAAAGTTGACTACTTTAACATGGAGAAATGAAACTCCCATGTTAAATTGGTCAACTTTAAAAATTCATAACTCAAAAACTAGATCGTATTTGTATACCTGATATTTTAGGTACTGATAGGGGGTATAGAGGAGAACATTTTAAATTTTTTTCAGAATTTTTGTGAGAGGGATTTTTTTTAACATTGGTGGCGTTACCTTACCCTTAATGGTGATTTATTTATTTATTAGTTATTTATTTGTTTGCTTTGCTCATTCGTTTATTTATTTATTTATTTATTTATTTATTTATTTGTTTGTTTATTTATTTATTTATTTTAATATTTAACTCAGAGGGTAAGTCAATAATGCTTTTCTTACCCCTATGTTACGACATAAAATATAATAATTTGGTATAACTGCATGATATATAAAAAAAAATGTAGTTATTGGTTACTTTTTGTGTAATGGTAATTAATCATAGAATCAATTTTAATTTCCAGGATGAAGGGGGGGGGGAGGTCTTGTAACGCTTTGAATCTGTACAAGCATGCTTTTTATTTTAAAACTACATAAAAAACACATTATTAAATAAATATACAATTAAGGGTAAGGTAACGCCACCAATGTTAAAAAAAATCCCTCTCACAAAAATTCTGAAAAAAATTTAAAATGTTCTCCTCTACACCCCCTATCAGTAGCTAAAATATCAGGTATACAAATACGATCTAGTTTTTGAGTTATGAATTTTTAAAGTTGACCAATTTAACATGGGAGTTTCATTTCTCCATGTTAAAGTAGTCAACTTTAAAAATTTATAACTCAAAAACTAGATCGTATTTGTATACCTGGTATTTTAGGTACTGATAGGGGGTATAGAGGAGAACATTTTAAATTTTTTTCAGAATTTTTGTGAGAGGGATTTTTTTTAACATTGGTGGCGTTACCTTACCCTTAATATTTATTAGCAATAAAATCACTGCGCATCATAAAACTCCTCCTCCTCAATATCTTCTTGTAGTTGCCCCTCGGTCAAGTCGGTCAAGGACGCCCCACTCAAGGACCACACGAGCGACCTCAACCTTGCCAGCATGCCCTTGTCCTTGACCTTGTCTCTCAGCTTGGGGACCTCACTCAGTGGCAGGGGTGGTTTGGGTAACAGTTCTCGCTTCCTCTGAACGGCCCGTGCGATTTGGTTCTTGATCTCATCCATACCGTGACGTACGTTAAACTCCATCAGCTGGGACATTCGGTCAAACTGCTCGGCTGTGTAGCAGAAGTTGTAGATGGAGTACGGAGTGTCGGGGTCTGAGAATATGTCGAAGTTTGCAAATTCTTTTTCTTCTGGGGTTGTTCTTGGTACTCCTGAAATATAACAATTTATTTGTAAAAAATAATTGATATGCAAATAAAACGTAACTATAAATAATATAAAGGCGGATTCAGATGGGACAACGGCGATGTGATGCGATTTTTATAGTGGATAAAAAATAAAAAGTTATATTTCTAATTACAAAAATTAAAGAAAGATAACTATTTTTATTTCTATAAATTGTAAATAAATATACTTATTCAAAATATTAATGGTAAAATATTCAATGGGTGTGATTCACAAAGCAGTTAGCCAGGTTTCTAACCACATTTAGCTTAACCACGTTTAACTATGCCTGTTTTACGTGTTAAATCACCTAGATAAACGTGGTTAAGTTAAACGTGGTTAGAAACCTGGCTAACTGCTTCGTGAATCGCACCCATTATAATTATATGTTAGTAATGCCTACCCGGTGCACTTTTTATTTATTTTTTATTTTTTTAAAAGAAAAGCTTTGACGCCTAAAGAGCGTGGTCGCGGAACGCCGCTCTTTCAGCATTTAAAAATATATATTTTCCATGTACTCTTGAAATGTTAATACCTAGCCACACCCGAAAGTGTAAACATGACGTCAAGGATATTAACTTTTACTTTTGACTCTTGAAACTCTAAAATTTATGAGTTTTATGCTTTATTCATTCATAAAATAAACTAATTAGTTAATAATAAAATTGTCAATCGTTTTGCTATTTTTTTTTTTACCAGTTCTGTGATTAGAATTAAAAACGATGAAAATATAGTATTATTATATTTGTTAATTGATTCTTTTATAAATAAATAAATCACAGGGTTCGAGAAAAAATTATTAAATAATTTAAAACATTTATAATTTCCAAATATTCCACATTGATACACTCACCTGGTGCCTTGAACTCCCTGAACTTCTTGTTGAGGATAATAAAGTGGAGGATGACGGGACAGTAGCGGTCGGTGGGGTCCTCGAACAAATAAAACTCTCTGATTGGCTCGTGCTCGAACTTCTCCACCAGGTCGGACACGGGGGGGAACGGAACCTCGTTCAGTCGGGCCCACTGCTCGGCGAGGAGTATCTCCTGGGGGGAAACTTGTTGGGTTATGTTGGTGGGGGCTGCGATCTATTATCGTTGGAGTTGGTGGTATTTTATTATTGAAATATTCGTTGTCATATGCGAATAAATAAATAAAGTCAGAGAATAGAGATCGAGTCAACAATGTTGACATGTATTATTATATACTTTATAACGAATACAAAAAAAAAAAAAGTGGGAAAAAAATGGGAGAAGATTGGGATTCGCCTATAACGTCACAGAATTTGTAGTCTTTTCCAATCCAATGAAGGCTATTTTTTTATTTAATTGCCATGTTGTTTTTTTTTAATAAAAAATGATGCGTTAATGTCAATAAAATACCTGCGATACGTGTTTCTTTGTTTTAAATATTTAAAAGGTCAAATCTTAAATTTATATTATTTCTCATATCATAAATATGCAATAAAATAATTCATCTATTTATTGTTATACATTTTACTTTTTTCGTTGCCCCTTTAACTTGCATTTAATTAACTTTAACTTCATATTTTTTTAGTTATGTAATTTCTCCATGAGCGTACCTTGAACGGCGAACTTTCGTCATCCGACCTGCCGCTGAAGTCGAAGGAAAGGTAAAGGTCGACGGCCCTCTGAGGTCGCAGCAGCAGGGGGAACGGAAGGTTGAAGGTCAGACCTGAGTCCACCAGGTACAACTTCTTGGCGCTGAGGTCGCTGGCTTCGTAGAAACCCTTGAAGTCAGTCTCTGTGGAAAAATAGTGCTTTATATTTTCTACTTTCCCTAAATGATGGGGAAAATATGCCATCTGAATTATTACCCAGTACAAAACAATTTTATGAGCGCTGTAGAAAAATGTGTTACGATGCCAAAATGATTTCCGTGAAAATGAGTATTTTAAAATTACAAATACAAAGTCTTGCAAAAAAAAAAATAAAATATTAAATTCCTATTACCGCTAGAATTATAATGAAATATTTTCTGAATCTCTTCCAAACTGCCGGAGCCACATAATAATTCAATGAAAATGTACTGCATGAGAGGAAATCATGAAATTTCATTTAATTAGAGCGTTTGGTGATGACATTTTGCGGTATTCGAGCTGAGTTCCGAGTTAAGCATTTTCTCAAACATTTTGGTTGTTGTTTTTCGTCAGATGCGGATACAAATTCTGGTGTATATTTCAGGTTTTCGGGTCTAGACCTCCCTCCTCTAAGGACCCAGCCAGCATGGCAAAATGCATGAAGGAGTGGATATCCTCGCGTACTATTTTTTTCCAACCTTACTGCATTATTAATTTAAAGCTATAAGCCGACACACTTTTAAAACTTCCGCAGTCCATCCTTCAACTTACCGTCCTCAGCCGTGGTAGGACTGAAGGGCGACACTGGGAAGGTATTCTTGAGGTTGAGTCCTCTCATAGGATTAAAGACAAGACCTGCTCGTCCTGCACGCGTGTCAAGCACTGAGCTCGAGAAGAGAGAGTCGAGGGCGCCTTGCCAGAACCCTTGCATTTTCTCCTGCTTTATCTTCCGCGTGGTGCGTCGTCGCTCCTGCCACGCCCCTTTTCCTTTACGTGGTTGTCTGGCCCCGCCCCCTTCTTCGTCACCACTCTCTTCTGATCGCTTGTAGATCGCACCTGTTCGCTGGAGACGGCCCCGGAAACGACCATCTGGAAGAATGAAAGGGGTCATCAGGGTACTTTTTGGTCATATCGCCTTGAGGTTAGGCAACCTGTTCAGCATGAAAAACGTGTAGCACGTACACGTAAAGGTGGATTCACATGGTGATTTTTATCATGCGACGCGACGCGAATAATGCACACTTGCTGTAACATCCATTGGCGGCCATATTTGGCGATTAAAAGAAAAACAGCATCGTGATTCCCGGTGAATTCGCCGCCGCATAGGATTTCACAGCTTTTACATCAAAATCGCGTCGCATCGCCGTTGTCGACATCAGAATCCGCCTTTATTTAGAAGTGTAAATTTACAGCTTTTTTATGCATTGTGCATCTTTTTTTACATCAAGGTGACAAGGTTTAATCGTACTTAATGAAGAAATAATAAATATATCTAAGCAATATAATTATGCCTATCATGTCAGAAATTGAAAAAAAAAAAAGGTGACTTCTAATATAACGAAGATTTTAAAGCATAAAAAGTCTGTAACAATATCATTATATGCAATCAACTTCCATGCATTCACTGTGTGTTTTCCAATAGAGGCTTCAAGTTAGTGCGCTCGCGCTGCGCAACTGTTGTCGCTAAGGTCCATCTTGCACTTGAAAATGAAGTAAAGTGTTTTTTTTTTTAACTTTTCTCGGTTATAAATCAAGTAAAAAATCTAAATCTTATAAATTCTACTGTATTTTTCAGTTTGAACCAAAGTTCCACAAAGGAATTTTCCCTAAAATATCTTTCTTAGTGAAAAAACGAACTCAAGTTTTTTTTTACATATAGGTTTAGATACGGAGTTGCCTAGTTCCAAAACCAGCAATATGCATTTTCAATAAGGGTTAATTTCCTGGTAAAAAAAAGTTTGGTTAATGATCTTACTTGTTAGTTGAAAATGCATATTGCCGGTTTTTAAACTATATATAAGCAAAATTGTATTTATTAGGATGGTGGGAACACCGAAAAATCAGCTGACTTGAAGCCTCTATATTAATCAATATCCATAAAATAATCTTGTAACAATTAACTCACCGTTTTTACTATCCGTGGTACCATTACTACCATTGTCCTTTGCTGCAGGGTTCTTGGTTCCGCCACTAGAGGAGCTGCCGTGAGATGGTGATATGGAGGATGCGGTGCTCTCGTCCGAACTGTGCTCCTCCATCTCGTCGCCCGAAGATCCGCTCTCGAAGTGCTCCTCCTGGTCCACGATCACGAACTCTGGAGAGAGAGAGAGAGAGTGTCGTAATTACATGAAACTGCATCACTTAACAAATTTACCGGCATGAAAAATTGTTTATTGCAAAGACCTCGACTTGTAAATTGTCTTTAAAAAAAAAATCGAGAGGTAACATGTCATGACGATACACTCATGGAAATGTTAATACGCAAGCATAGCATGAATATCCTCTATTTAAGAGATCGTCTATTTAAAATTGTAATAAAAATGTCATGCAGGTAGATGCATGGATGTATTTTCTTAAGGTGCATGGTTATTTTTTAAAACGTTATACATTGAAGTATCGATATCATTTTTTTTTTATTGCAAAAATGGATAGAGGGTGCAAAGTTATGCTACCCTGATTTTTTTCAGATTTTTTTTAGCCCGAGAACTATTTTAAAAAAATTATTGAAAGTCCTTTTTGTGACGTCACGCGGCGGCAAGTCCTATCTTTTTCTTAAGGAGCGGCGTCTCATGACGTCACAAAAATAACTTTCAATAATTTTTTAAAAATAGTTCCCGGGCTCTAAAAAATCTGAAAAAAAATCAGGGTAGCATAACTTTGCACCCTCTATCTATCCATTTCTGCAATAAAAAATTTTGAGGTCGATACTCCATTAACGTTACCACATTAATAAAACATTGCTCTTGTTATATACTTTTTATGTTAAATAAATTGTTCAGTATCATATCCAAGTGTTTGGTATGATATAGTATAAAATATAATAAAATATACGTATTGTAGACTAAAGAGGATTTATAATTAATTTAATATTTTTACATTCGGTTCGCTTATTTTATAAATTTTGAAAAGTGAACCAACTTAATTTATTGTGATTAATATAAAGTTAAAAAAACGATGTGTATGTATTTTTATCCCTTTTGTTATAGCCATTTTGTAATATATGTATAATATATATATATATATATATATATATATATATATATATATATATATATATATATATATATATATTTGTATGAATATAATGAAATTAAGTGCTAAAAAAGGTAGTTGCAAATTTAATTCCATGAATATTATAAGAAAAGTATATATAACTAATTGTAAGTGATAAAGGGAGTTAGTGTACAGAAGTGTAATATTAATAATATTATACTAATGAGGTATTAGAATGTGAAAAATTTAGTGGCTTAATCGAAAGAAGGGGTAAAAATATGGTATTGTGAATTTTTTCAGATTTTTCTGAGACCGGGAACTATTTTTTAAAAAAATATTGAAAGTCTATTTTGATGACATCATTGGCGGCACTGCCCTATTCTTTTTCTTAAGGAGTGCCGCCCGTAACGTCATCAAAACAGACTTTCAATAAATTTTTAGAAATAGTTCACGGTCTCAGAAAAATCTGAAAAAATTCACAGTACCATATTTTTACCCCTTCTTTCGATTAAGCCACTAAAATTTTCACATTCTAATATCTCATTGTATAATTTAATGCTATAAAAACATTCTCATGCCATATTTATGTATTTATTATTTAAATATTTTCTGTGCACTAGTCTGTGCCATCTCACCCGAGATTTGCTGCATGCTCTGCAGCTCGTCCAGCTCATTGTTTCGGTCGCGGATCATCTCGGCCAGGTCCTTATTTTTATCCTCAGAGCGCTCACGTAGCAGCCGCTTAAACAGAATGCAGAAGGCGCTGCCCCACGTGCCCTGTAGGCAATCAATCAATGTAATATTCTGGAAGTATATTAATGTAATTATTTCTTCAACAGAACTACCTATTGTTAGTTGGTATTTAAATCATGTAGTTTAGAATATAATCGATTATTTACAAACATTGAAAACAAAATTATTTTCATAATAAATCACAATAAAATATTTTAATAAATTAATAAAATATTTTTTAATTATTTATTAATTAAAATTAATTAATGTTTTTAATAAATGAGAAGTTAATAAAATAAATTGTACTCATAAGTAATTAAATATATTTATAAATAAAATGAATTTATAATGTATAAATGTATAATTATATAAATAAACAAAAATATTTATTGTGTATAATACAACTTCTAATGAAAAAATCTTAATATTTTAGAGTTGATTTCTTTTCTTCAACAATGATATGAAGAATGCTCGATATTCGTTATGAAAGTTAAATAGAGATTACAGTGAATAAGGATTTTATAATATTATAGATTTTCTCCACAGTTACGGGAAATTATTTTAACAACAATTTTTTTTTTTTTTTTTAATTTCTTTTTTAAACACTGAACGTACCTGCAGGAAGTGCATGGGACACTCGGGGAACTTCTTGAGGAGCTTCCCCACGTAGAATTTGCTGCTGAAGTGCTCGGGCTTCATGAAGGCTCCGTACTTGGCCACGCCCACCTCGTAAGGACTGAACTCTATCCAGTCCTGCAGGAACATTTAATGGAGTATTGTCCTCAATTTTTTTTATTGCAGAAATGGATAGAGGGTGCAAAGTTATGCTACACTGATTTTTTTCAGATTTTTTAGAGCCTGGGAACTATTTTTAAAAAATTATTGAAAGTTCTTTTTGTGACGTCACGAGACGCCGCTCCTTAAGAAAAAGATAGGACTTGACGCCGCGTGACGTCACAAATAGGACTTTCAATAATTTTTTAAAAATAGTTCCCGGGCTCTAAAAAATCGGGAAAAAATCAGGGTAGCAAAACTTTTCACCCTCTATCCATTTCTGCAATAAAAAAAAATTGAGGACAATACTCCATTGCATTTATTTTTAACTATTGTGTTATATTAAAGTTGGCAGACAATTTAAAACCAGTATATTCTTCCAAATCATTCGTATAATAAATAAATTAAACAGTAAGTTAATAATTATGTCACGTGTAAAACATAAATTATTTAAATATATTAAAAAAAATTATAATCATATAATTTCATAAAGAATAATTTAATTTTTTTAAATAAAAAAAAGTAAATTATTTAGTTGGGAGATGCAACATTGGAAAATAATTAATTTTTGTACTAAATTGTTAAAAATTCATTTTTTTTTTCTTCTTTAATTGGACAGGTTTAATTTTAATTCATACGAATATAGGACAATATGTATTTTTTTTCTTGTGGTATCGTCAATGAAAGTGAAGGATCGAACTAAACTAAATTTTAATACTAGACCCCAGCCCGCATGTAGCCAAAAGAGTAAAAGGATTCCGTGAGTATAACAAAGCTAAATGGAAGGAAATTTGGGGAGATGATGGGGGAGAACCAGCTTTCATAATAATTTTCAACGTAATTTTCAGTATTGAAATGTCACTTAATTATTTATTCTAATGGGAAACATGCATGAAAATTTTTTATTTCAGAAATGAATAGAGGGTACCAAATTATGCTACTCTGAATTTTTTTAGATATTTTTGAAACCCAGAACTATTTTTAAATAATTATTGAAAGTGCGGCCACGACCCTTGGAGGCGTCAATAGGCGTCCAGTCTCTATCCTTTTTATTAAAGATTCAGGGGAGCCAACTTAAATCACAGAACTTTCAATAATTCTTCAAAAATAGTTCCGGGACTCAAAAAAAAATCTGAAAAAATTCAGAGTGGCATAACTTTTCACCCTCTATCCATTTCTGCAATAAAATTTTTTTAGGTCGATACTCCATTATAGCAATTGATCCTTTTGTTTCGATCACCCGAATCTCAGCTAGGTACCTGGAAGACCTTGGCAGAGACGTTTTTCTTGACATTGAGGCACGTGTACAGAGGTAGAGGGGCTGCACCGCCGTCTAAACATCGTCGCTGGTCGGTCAGAGTAGTGTCCTTCCGCTTGCCAAGCAGCGTGTCTCCAACCAGGTGTCCGAACAGGTCGGTGAACGAGACCGGCTGTCCACCTTTCATCTGGACAAGGAAAGAGGTGATAGTTCAATGACCTTGAAAAATATCTCGAACAGTTTGGTAAATAAAGTTGCTATCAGACATTCAGGTTAAAAAATACTACGAGATTATTGTTTATAGTTAGTATAGTTAAACAGCATTTCAACAATAACATTCTGGGCCTTATAATTATTAACATCGTCCTCAGGTGAAATGAGACTATAAAATGAATTTGTTTTTTATTTTATTTAATTGAATTCAAATTACTCTAATAAATAAACTAATAGCATTTTCTAAGTTAAATTTAAAGCATACATGTGGAGAAATTAATTAGTAGAGAGAGATACTTAAATAATGTACGTACAATTTCTAATAAACTATTTTCTATTGTTGAATTGTAATTAAATTCATGTCACTCTTTAAGTATATTAATCATCGTAAGCTCTTTGCGTTTCCTATTCCCTACAATGTAATTTATCACAAATAAACAAATGTTTAAAGGTAGGATAACTACAGATAATTAAAATATACAAGTTGTCTATCTTCATACCTTTGCTAAGATGGCTCGAGAGTACCTGATGACCCCGGCAGGAGTGAGCAGTTTGACCCAGTTCCTTCCCACCGCATCCCTGAGTTCGGACTTGAGGTCACCGGGGGAGCGATGTTCAGGGAAATCAGGGTGCGAGTACAGGAACGACAGATACCTGCGAGTGAGGGGAAGGTTAGTATAAGTCTATTTAATTCAGTGAATGCTGGGACGCGTAACAGGCCGTGGCATCCGTTCCCTACCCATTACCCCGCCGCGAGCTGTAAGCTCTTAGTGGTGTATACTTTAAAAAAAAAATAATAATAAAAAATAAAAAAAATAACTAACTTTCATTGCTATTAATGACTCAAGTTAACGGTAAAGGACTTATAAAACCTTGTGGGAACAACTTAGAATTTATTTTGAATTTTTCATGCATAAATACTTTCTTTATAATAATGTATGAAAAGAATGTTTGAAATATATATAAGAATGAATCAGTTTATAATTTTATACAGTAAAATCTAATTAATAAAAAAATTAGAGGCATGAGCGAACAAAGTGAGATCGGTGACTTTTGCCCAACAGACTTCCAGATATAATGTTAAAAAAATTAAAGGTGCAGTCAATTTTAGGAAATTAGTTATTAACATTGAAATGCATATTTATTTAAGTCAATGAGTAAAAGGTTCAAGTATAAATAATGAATGATGCTTTTATCTGAAATATAATTAGATATTTTTTTACGCAATACAATTAAGAGTCCAATAGAACCACTTCTACAGATAACTGTAATTTTACAACCTGTAATTGCAATTTATTAAACCTTCTACAATTTATTTAATAAAATATTGCGATATGTTCTTTTCATTTTAATCCATGTAATCAAATACAATATTTAAAAATATAATTTAATAATTAACTTTTCATTAAATAAATTAATAATAATTTTAATTTCATAATATAAATTTAATATAAAAAAATATTTTATATTTATCTTGACATTTAATAAAGCATTTGGTTTAACGTTACTACGTATCGTGATCGCTCATGGGAGTTCCATTTCTAACTCACCAGGTCGACCCGGACAGTCCAGCCATGTACATGAGACAGTCGATGATCCCCTCGTCGTGCAGAGCGTGACAGACGCCGCTCATGGCCGTCATTGCGCGAAACCCTCCTCCCGAGCCCAGCAGACCCACCACTGGAACCTGCAGAGTACAAAACATAGGTAAAATTTCAGTCTGGCAAATTTGGAAGCACATTACCACTGAAAGTAGCTGGAAGTGGAAGGATTTTGGCTGAACTACAGTAGTAGTCATCACATTTAACTGGCTCATAGTCGGAAGCGCTCGGGAATCATTCGGCTCGGCTCGGCCAATGATATCCTTCGTTACAAACCGGCTACCAATGACTGAGAGCGTTACAAACACGACTATGAGCCAGAAATGTAACGGCTACTGTATGTATGGTACTGTATTATACATTCACTCATGCATATCGCCTTAGAAATTTTCCGTTTACAGCGTTTTTATAATGTGACGTATTCAGCACAGTGGCGATTAATAAGGCAAAGGAAATTTTCTAAGGCGACAAGTGTACATGAAAACTTTATAAGAATTTGCAATTAAATTGAAACTCCTCTAATATAAATCTCTCATCATCGTTCATAACTAAATTAATAAATCCAGAAACATCGCACTTCCGATGTTTATCTTCATTAACTTCATTTTTTATATATATATTTTAATTTCGCTTTAATAGTCAAGCACTTGATAAATTAAATTTAAAATCAAATGCGTTCAAATATATTCTGTATATCATAGGAATCATGATAGAACATAATATATACCAGCGCAAGCATATTTTTATTATTTATTATAGGGGAGTTCTAAAGTCATAATGGATGTTTACCATATTAAAGAATATGAATAAAATTAAAATTTTCTGTTGTAAATATACCACCTCTCCCTACCACTCTAGTAAGTTATGCCACCTCCATACCTCTACATACATCTCTAGCATATTACGTACCTCTCTCTGCTCCTTTGGGCTTTTCTCCTCCCCCAGTAACCTCCCCATGGCCTCAAGGACGCGAGCCCGACGTAACTTGAGGAAGTTCTTCTCGTCTTCAGACAAGGTCAGACTGTAGCGTAGGTCAGGGTTTTCACTGTGGGAATGGAGAACAATCAGTCACTTTCTAGGCATCTACAGTCAAATTAATTTGATATTCCCATCAGAAGTACTCGGAAGTGAGAGGTTTTTGGCTTTCCTATCCGTATTTGCATTTTATAAATTTTAGCTACGACTTACGAGTTCATAAGAATTAAAGAGTACCAACTTATTCGCAAATTTTCAAGACTCAGATTTGAGCAAGACGACCAGAAACCTCTCACTTCCGGCTACTTCCGGCAGGAATTTTTACATAAATTTGATTGTAGTTATCATATCACGTCAACATGATTTTATTTAATCACAAAATTGATTCATGCAGAAAAAATAACTAAATAGCAGTGAAATTTTGGCAACTAAAAATATTCCGAATGTTACTGTATTAGTTTTTTAGCAGGAATTGAATTAAATTTATTTTGTAGTAATGGTTTGGTTGGAAATAATATTATAATTGCAAAAGTAACTTCATTATACACCGTAATTAATAAGTGATCCTGAAAATGAAAAAAAAAAAAAGTATTATTTACACTTCCTAATTTTAATGATTAAAAATTAATTGTTAAAATATTAGTTAAAAATAAATGTGTACCAAAAACTTACTCCTCTGTTATCTTTAAATTGAAATAAACTTTGGAACCCTGAAACAAAGAAAAGGTAAATAATAATTAAATAATACTAGGTCACTATCAAAAATAAATTAGTTTTAATTTTGTAAAAAATTATACAATAATTATTAAAATTAATGTAAATTATATACAAGCTGATTTTTTTTAAATAATTATTATTTTTTATAAACATTGTTTGATAATGAAATAATATTTAAATATTAATAAAAGGTGACAAATTTAATGCAACTATTGCTTGTTAATTACAATAAAATATTAATTTAATTTTTTTATATACTATTTTATTGTGAAAAAAGCATAAAATATTGGTAAAACAAGATACAGCACAGTACACAGAATACAGTTAAAATCTTTATTATAAATTGAAATTCAAAAAAAAACAAAAAAAATACAGTACAAAAAGCAGAATGTTGTATCGACCTCGAAATTTTTTTTATTGCAGAAATGGATAGAGGGTGCAAAGTTATGCTACCCTGATTTTTTCGGGTTTTTTAGAGCCCGGGAACTATTTTAAAAAAATTATTGAAAGTTCTTTTTGTGACGTCACGAGACGCCGCTCCTTAAGAAAAAGATAGGACTTGCCGCCTCGTGATGTCACAAAAAGGTCTTTCAATTATTTTTTTAAAAATAGTTCCCACGCTCTAAAAAATCTGAAAAAAATCAGGGTAGCATAACTTTGCACACAATACATTTCTGCAATAAAAAAAAAATTGAGGTCGATTTTCCATTCACTGAGCTCGAAGTGAGTGCAATATTAAATTTGTAACTCAAAAAAAGACCCTTACATTCTCGAAGATGGCCTCTCTCCTGACCTCGGTGTTCAGGTCGACGTCCAGGGCGATCACCTGACGCCCCATCTCCTCGTCCAGCGTGTAATTAGCGTCCATCAGCACCAACTCTGCATGTGAAGAAGTTATTTATCATTGTTGTAACTGCATTATCCTAGCAATTATAACCTAAATTATTATTATTATTTTTTTTTTAATCAAACCCTATTGGGTACTTCTATTTACTAAACATACTACTTTGAAACCCCAAACCTTCCGAAACCCTAACCTGAGCGTTTCGCGGGCTCTTCTGAAACGGGGGCGGCCACGGCCTTGCAAATCCATCCCGGCATTTGCCTGCGGCTGAGGGAAACGTGGAAACCTCAGCCAGGATGGACGCTACAGCTTTTGTCAATGAACCGGAAGTGCAATGGTCCAAAGCCAGGGGAACCACATAGTGGAAAAGCGCAACGTTTTACCCCTGGGTGGGAAACGTGGTTTTTGTTGAAAATGGTCACCCATCCAACTACTAACTACGCGCGGCGTTGCTTGACTTCGGTGATCTGACGAGACCCGGTCAAGCGCACTGCGCCACACCTCCCACTAACTTAAATTAAAGGTACATACAGTATAACAGATCTTAGTTTACCTCTAGACAGTTCAGTCTAGACTAAGTGGCGCCAGATATCAGCCAATGAAAAGGCTAGAATGATTGCTGGCCACCTTTTCATTGGCTGATATATCTGGCACCGTCCAGTCTACTGAACTGTCTAGAGGTAAACTAAGATCTGTTATACTGTAGATGAATGTTTTTTTCATTTTAAAACTAAGAGATGAAAAATGAAGTTAAAATGGCATGTGAGATAAAAATTAACGAATTTTCACATGATGGTTTATTTAATATAAATTTATTATTATTATTTTTTACTCTGGGGTATATTTTTAATTAAAAGTTGAATTTTAGCAATTTTAAAATGACAATGGATTCAGCAGGTTAATTTATTCCTAAAAACAAAATTCTGGGGACAAATTTGTATTTTTTTTTCCTCTCTTTAATGTCAACTTTATCAAATGTTTATTTTACCCTCTCTTTAAATTCTTAACCCGAAATCGAAAGACATGACATGCTGGAACAGTCTGTATAAGCTTTATTTTAATTTTATCATGCAGAGGACTTCAATAAATATTTTAATATATCAGTACTTGATCAATCAGTTAAGTGGTTTAAACCTTCCATGACTTGAACTCAAAGGGTAGAACACATTGTAATGTTCTGCAAGATGTCTCTCACCCAGCTGATAAAGGTCCGAAGGGTCCATGAAGAACTGGAAGGTCTCGTTCCACACGGGTTTCTTGCAGTTGTCGATGGTCTTGGTTCGCTTCCTGCCGTTTGGAGTACCGGGGACTGAGAGTACCAGGTACGGGTCCGGCTCATCGACTGAAACCACAAAAATTATCGTCATGTAAACATAATAAAGGGGAAGTTTCATTGAGTAGTAAAGTAAATTTTAAGCTCTTGTAGCCTCCTGAATTATGAAATTCAGAGACACGGGTTCGGCTACTAAGGCCGGGCATTTCCATGGAGCGTGGAAAGCGAGGCTTGGCGCGGCGAGAAAGGCGCACTTGCTTCAATGTCGTATAGCGGTCATGTTGGCGTGGAAAAATCGCTTTCCCGCAGCGATTAAATCGCGCCGCGATTTTTCCACGCCATGGAAAAACATGGCCGCCATATGACATTGCAGCAAGTGCGTCTTTCTCGCCGCACCAAGCCTCGCTTTCCACGCTCCATGGAAATGCGTCTTTATAGTGGACTTAAACAACAAAAATTATCGTCATGTAAACACGAATGTAAATTTAAGCGGCAATGTTTTGCAAGCATAATAATTCAATTTTTGCACTGCCGTATATCTAGCTGAAGCGTATACGCCATAAATTAGAATCTCTGAAGGTTATAGGTTTGTAGATTAAGTATTATATAGTTAGATTTATAATATATGTATATACCCAATTTTATTATGAAGTTTTACAATTTCACAATAAAGGCTTCAAGGCAGCTGATTTCTCGGTGTTTTCACCGTCTCATCTAAACCTGAGTAAAAAAAACAAAACGCTAATTCGTTTGTTTACCAAGATTATTTTAGGGAAAATTCCTTTTAAACTTCAATTCTAATCGAAAAATACAGTGGATAACGCAAGATGTTGATTTTTTTAGGTCATTTGAAACAAAAAAAAAAGTTAAAAAAACTGTGCTTTGTTTTCAAGTGTAAGATGGACTTTAGCGACACAAATTAGCACTGAATGGAAGCCTCCATAGGAGCCGATACTGCTACTGCACGCATGTATATCGCATAAAAAAGAACACAATCTGATAATTAATGCTATTTAAAGTTAAAACTGCACGGCTGGTACTCACTGAGGTCGTTGAACCAGCCCTTGGTAATGTTGGTACCATCGATCACGTGCACGTGAAGGATGCGACATTTCTTTTGGGTCACCTGACAACAACAAAGTTAGATTGAATGTTTTTTAAAGTAGATAGAAAATCAAGCTGTTAGGGTAATTTGCATTGCGGACAAATTTTTAACTTCACATTTCAAAAATAATAACTTATTAGCAAAATGTTGATTTTTATTTCATAAATAAGAAAATTAAATTTAGAAGAGAACTGTCACCTGTTTTTTTTTTTTTTTTTTTTTTCAATGCGTTTTAATTTATTTTTTAACAATTTTTAACATTTTCAAGATGCTTACTTGTAAAGTCAAAGTTTATTTTTTTATTTTATTGTAAAAGTCAATAAAATAATAATAATTTTTCTATTTTTAATAAATATATTTTATTTTAATAAATTATTTAAAATATTAATATAAATAATTGATCCAGATTTTAAACACCATAAGAAAATCAGATTTTGCATGTGGTCCATGCTTGACAATAAATTGTATTTTAATTAAGTTTAAAAAAAAATACTATTGAGTAAACCTAATGATACTCTCAAAAGTGATTGTTCAGTGTCAGTCATGGATGAGCTTATCACATAAGGTCAGACAGTAAAAAGTTTGCATTTATTTTATCAATTAAATGATCTTACCTCAAATATCTGGAATGGATCAAAGCTGCAACAATAGAGAATATTTACATTAGTATTTTATATCTTCCATTGTTTAACTTAACACAATGGATAATTTTACATTCTAGTAAACAACAGCAAAAGATAAAAGTAAAAATATTAATATTTTTATATAAAGAAGCACTGTTCTTGCAATGACGGTATAAGCCTTTTAATTTCTTTTACTCTAATAAAATATATTATGAAGGACTTATTATTTTTAGGACTTCACAATTTATTATTGCGATATTATTTATCTATTCAATCATGCAATTGATTGCATTGATTGCATTGATTTCATTTTTAAATACAAATACATTATAATTTTCTAAAAAAATTAAATAGTTATTAAAAAACTGAGAAGTAATGTTATATTTTTATTATTTAAAAATTATATTAATTAAAATAAAATATAATTATTTGTTTATAATAATTAAAAACTAATAATTATTCGCATTTTTTTAAACAAATACTTAATTCACTGTAACTTAAATTTAATTGTATTTTATAAAATTGTCATCTATTCAAATCCGTGAGTTTTTCAATGTATGAGCATGTATTGTAAGTACACGCAATTTGTAATACAAAATTTTAATTCAATAATACTGTAACCAATAGCAAGAATAATTAAATTGAATACACATTAAATTATTAATCAACCACGAAAATACATTAGATTACGCTTCTCATCTTGGAAAACTACTTCTCCAGTCAATGGTAAAATTTTCAATGCAATTTTTGAACAACTATAGCGAAGGAGGATTCTAGGGCCATGACTATAACAATGAAACATTACCCGCAACAATAATGTTGCATTGTTTATACATGGCATTTATTATCCCATTCATAATACCATAAACTTTTTGGTATAAACTTATCAATCTTTAATAATGTGTAATACATGGACAAAGTATTTGACACTACTATCTTATAAAATTTGTATGGAATGTACATATTATGTGGTAACAACTGTACCTATCCATACCTTATAAATGACAGACATACTATGTGGCATCAACTGTACCCATCCACACCCATAAATGAATGGAGTACCAACCTCAATTTCTTTTTATTGCAGAAGTGGATATTATAGAACATGCAAAGTTATGCTATCCTGATTTTTTAGAACTCGGGAACTATTTTTAAAAAATTATTGAAATTTCTTTTTGTGACGTCACGAGACGCCGCTCCTTAAGAAAAAGATAGGACTTGCCGCCTCTTGACGTCACAAAAAGGACCTTCAATAATTTTTTAAAAATAGTTCCCGGGCTCTAAAAAATATGAAAAAAATCAAGGTAGCATAACTTTGCACGCTCTATCCATTTCTGCAATAAAAAAAAATGAGGTCGATACTCCATTGGACATATTATGCTACTGTACCTATCCAAACCTAATGAATGACTTGGACATATTATGCTACTGTACCTATCCATATCCCATAAATGACTGGTCATACGTCCGATGAACGCTTCTTTTGCATAATGATTTCTTGCATTCTCATCATTGGAGAATTTCCTTGGGGTGAGATCTATTGGCTCTTTGTAGAACTGTGGGTCCAGATCTGTGACGTCACGAAACTGGACCTCATCTACTGAAGAGAGCCGCTTACTGTGTTCAAGACTGTACCGTCGTCCGCGACTCATTTTGTTCACTTTCTCAATGACGGTGCATATTTTTATATTCTACTGTACTTCTTATTGAAATTTATAACTTATTAATTTCATCATAATATATGTTTTAGAATCATTGATCACTAATTTCAAACACTTAATATTTTTCTTGATGTTTCACTATAACATAAGCACGTACTCATGATGGTGTTTAATACGGCCATTGACGACGGATAATTTTATTCTAATGAGGTGTCTTCAATGAATCTGTATTAAACAACGTCATGTGAACGTAGTGATAGATAATTAAATTACACTTTGCGTCAAATACAAAACCACAGTCAGATAAGCCAGTTCGCGTGGGGAATTTCTAAACAGGATATTATATTAACGTTAAAATTTTCCGTCAATGAGAGGGCGTATGTGCATATTACGCTTGTTAACATTCATTCACAAAGCCTTATAAGGCCACATTTAGAGCAAATTATTTAAGGGGCATTCACAAAGTCTTAAGGCTATATACATTTAAGGCTCGATAATTTAAAGCTTGATTTTAGACTTGTTGTTTAGACCCAAAATTTCTGGTCTTAAATTATTGAGCCTTAATTGTGGCCTTAAGGCTTTGTGAATGCCCCTTTTTTAGAGTCTTAAATTGATCCTAAAATCGGGCCTTACATCGAGCCTTTGCATATACCACATATACAACATTGGAAGACTATTTAATTAATTGTGAATGACTGCTATTTTAAATAGACATTAAATACCCTCATCCTGCAGTTCAAATACTTTACATTTTTTTTTTAAATAACAGAAATATCCCATAAGAAACGAAATTCACTGTAATATACAAATTAAAAGAGTAAATTTTGCAATATAATTTACAGATTGTAAAAAAATATAAAAACCTTTTACAATTCACGTCACTTTTTGCATTCAATTTGTCTCGCTTTTCAAAATTAACTTAACCATTACACGACACAAAACTTATTCACAAAGATATCCTTATTACTATATACATTTTATTCAATACACCATTGGTATTACAGAATAATTCACATAAAATCACTGTAAACTTCCGATTTCTGGAAACTTAAATGTTCACCAGTTTGCAACCAAGTGAAAACTAGTTTGTTTTCAGGCAAGTTATCGTTGCAAAGATAACAATGTGTTTATATCGCTATTTCCTGTGATTATTACACTTATAAAAATGTCAAAGTAAGTTAATTATGTGTGCAGATAGCGTGGAAATATTATATATTTTAAACAATACATTATTTTTAAAGTACGTAATTTATGAAACACTATACTTATAATTTTTGTTATCTATATGTATATTATTGTAGCCACGCGTATATCTAACCAACAGAAAAGGTATAATGAACGGCCCCGGAGAATTGGTCCGAAGAGGAATTGGTCCGAAAAGGAATTGGTCCGAAAAAGAGGCGGTGCTAACGAGGAGTGGGGGGTTCTTAAAAACTTGTCAGATAAAAGTGGCAACGCTGCAAACGATTCGGACCAATTCCGCTTTCGGACCATTTCCTCTAAATATGATTTTTGTTTAATTTTGGTAGCATTACAAAGTGTAAAATTGATTAATGTAAACCTTAATTGATAAAAAAAATAATTATTAAAATAGTGTATTTTGCAAAATTGAGAAGTAATCTAATCTAACTCTTTGGTTTTCAATAAAAATAAAGTATTTTTGTATTTCTTTAATATAGAGTAAATTATTATTATTATCTTTTGTATTTGCAATATAAGATATATATGGATAATATATTTCTGGTTAATTATAAATTTCATATAGAAGTTAATAGATCTGATAAATATTTATGTTTTTGTGGTGCATAAAACATATATACTAAAGTCCTTTTGTTTCAGATGGACCTAGAAGGGCTGTGGCTCTTTGTCTGTGTAAACTTATTGTATTATAGAGCAGCTGTATATGAGTCAAACATTGTTTGTTTGTTTTTTATTTAGAACTTAAGGATCAAACAAGTCTGTATAAGGAAAAAAAAAAAAAAATTTTTTTTTTTTGAGAATATATTATATTTTTTTTGAAATTGTTGGTGTAAATTTATGTAAAGTGTACATAATCTTGTCTTTTATGAATAAAAATTATAAAAAAAAAAAAGTAATAATTTTAAAAATGCAGTTAACTACTAAAAGTGCATTTATTGCAAATTGCAGACACTAACTTTATTTAAAAAAAAAGACGGCCAAAAGAAGGCGAAGAATTGGTCCGAAAGGGGAATTGGTCCGAAAGCTTTATAATATCAATAAAGAGGAATTGGACCGAAAGCTTTATTACATCAATATAGAGGAATTGGTCCGAAAGCTTTATATTGTCAATTAAGAGGAATTGGTCCGAAAGGTTTATTATATCAATATAGAGGAATTGGTCCAAAAGGTTTATTATATCAATATAGAGGAATTGGTCCGAAAGCTTTATAATGCCAAAATAGAGGAATTGGTCCGAAAGCTTTATAATGTCAATTAAGAGGAATTGGTCCGAAAGCTTTATAATGTCAAAATAGAGGAATTGGTCCGAAAGCTTTATAATGTCAAAATAGAGGAATTGGTCCGAAAGCTTTATAATATCAAGAAAGAGGAATTGGTCCGAAAGCTTTAATATAGCAATAAAGAGGAATTGGTCCGAAAGCTTTATAATGTCAATTAAGAGGAATTGGTCCGAAAGCTTTATAATATCAAGAAAAAAGAATTGGTCCGAAAGCTTTATAATATCAATAAAGAGAAATTGGTCCGAAAACTTTATAATGTCAGTAAAGAGGAATTGGTCCGAAAGGTTTATTATATCACAAACTAAAATATAAAATGAAATTTTATGACAATATTTTATGATAAAAAATTAATACTATGGAATAAGGGTGGAATTCAAAATTGCTAAAAAATCACTTCAGTCATGATATCTATGTAATTTTTGGACACAGTGATATTTTTGTAAATATTATTCAAATTATTAAAATTCAGCTACACAAATAACAAGATTCTGTGGTATTAATTATATAACAAATTAGCATCCATCATTGTAATTTTTAGGGAAATCCTTAATCAATATAATTATTATGAATATAAAAATATGTAATTATTTTTAAAAAAATTATACGTACTGATGACAGAAAAAGGTCAAAAAGCACATTGGAAATATTTAATTATTCAATTAAAGCATGCTGTCATTTGATGGACTATTACGTCTTGTCTTATTGGCTAAAAATGTATTTAAAATGATTTTTTTAAAGCTTTAATAATTTTTTATGCAACTGCACAATTAAAAGACATCAACTTATTCTTCTTAGTAAAATATTAAAAAATTGAAAACGAAGTCAAATCACCTCATACGTACATATTGAAAAAATTAAAAAATTAGTACGTGAAGAAATAATATATACACAGTTTTGCAGTTTTGTACTAGATCATTCTCTTTTTTTTATTCATGGGATTTCAAACAAAAACAAACGAGCCTTCAGTGGCCTCCCCCACACCCCCAATTTAAAATTAAAATATATGGCAGATTCCTCTTTATTGCTATAATATATATAGTAAAGATTTCAGACGAATTCCCATTTCGGACAGTTTCCTCTCTACTTATGAAATTAAATTTTAGGACAGATTCCCCTTTACTGATATAATAAAGCTTTCGGACGGATTCCCCATTCGGACCAATTCCTCTTAATTGACATTATAAAGTTTTCGGACGAATTCCTCTTAATTGACATTATATAGCTTTCGGACCAATTCCTCTATATTGACAATATAAAGCTTTCGGACCAATTCCTCTTAATTGACATTATAAAGCTTTCGGACCAATTCCTCTTTCTTGACATTATAAAGCTTTCGGACCAATTCCTCTTAATTGACATTATAAAGTTTTCGGACCAATTCCTCTTTATTGATATTATAAAGCTTTCGGACCAACTCTTCTTTCTTGATATTATAAAGCTTTCGGACCAATTCCTCTTAATTGACATTATAAAGTTTTTGGACCAATTCTTCTTTCTTGATATTATAAAGTTTTCGGACCAATTCCTCTTAATTGACATTATAAAGCTTTCGGACCAATTCTTCTTTCTTGATATTATAAAGTTTTCGGACCAATTCCTCTTAATTGACATTATAAAGCTTTCGGACCAATTCCTCTATTTTTACATTATAAACCTTTCGGACCAATTCTTCTTTCTTGACATTATAAAGCTTTCGGACCAATTCCTCTTAATTGACATTAAAGTTTTCGGACAAATTCCTCTATTTTGACATTATAAAGCTTTCGGACCAATTCCTCTTTATTGATATTATAAAGCTTTCGGACCAATTCCCCTTTCGGACCAATTCTTCGCCTTCTTTTGGCCGTTTTTTTTTTTTTAATAAAGTTAGTGTCTGCAATTTGCAATAAATGCACTTTTAAAATTATTACTGATTACACTTTGTAATGCTACCAAAATTAAACAAAAATCATATTTAGAGGAAATGGTCCGAAAGCGGAATTGGTCCGAATCGTTTGCAGCGTTGCCACTTTTATCTGACACGTTTTTAAGAACCCCCCACTCCTCGTTGGCACCGCCTCTTTTTCGGACCAATTCCTTTTCGGACCAATTCCTCTTCGGACCAATTCCTAGGAGCCTAATGAACAACCAAACTAAGCTTGATGTATTTATGTCATGTTATATTTGTTAATTATTAATAAAAAAATTATGGTCATTCGCAGTTTAATAATTTTATCGTCTGGTTTTGTATGGTACTGTATAATATCATGTGCTATGTAGTACGTACTACATTCAAGGTACAAGGAAACAGGAAAATTTTGTAATACAAAACGAGGAAATAACAAGCATGAAAGTAGAAAATCAACATGAAATTTCACTGTTAAAAGTATATCAGGACCTGAATAATATAAAATTTATTTTATTAGAAATTTCTCCTTTAAATGACCTCCAGACCTTGCGTCTTCACGTCAAACAAAAAACCTTTTTAATCATTTTTTGTAATATTTTTTTCAAACCTTTATATTATATAAGTGGTATACAAACGTTAAAAAAACTTGAGGAAGGATTTATTTTTATTATTAATTGGGAATTCTTTAAACAGTAAGACAAGATATAATTTATCTGATTATTGTTTACAATTTTTCCATAACATAAAATTTAAATTCCATTTATTTTTATGTATGGAGATGAAATTTCTTATAGGAATATTTGAATTCAAAATTTATCGTGTGGCTTATTTTGATGGAAATCTTGTACAACTTAAGAATTTTTAAAACGTGTAATAACAGCATAATATATTTTCCTTCTCAATAATGAGCTATCTGCCTACCTCAAGCTTTGCAATAATGAGCTATCTGTTAGTTCAGGTGAGCGCAACAATGAGTTTTATTTTATACGTATTTACAGCAGGGCTATTACTCTATTATGTAATAGAGTAATAGCCCTGATTTACAGCTTATAATTGCGCTTCCCTGAAATAGCAGATAGTTTATTATTGCAGCAAAATCGTGGTATAAACAGATAGCTCATAATTGCGGATGAAGGACGATCGATATATAGAATTGAATTTATTGAATTGAATTGAATTGAATTGAATAATAATCATGATAGTAAGTCTCCAAACCTGTCGTAAATTAAATGAAGTTGAATTTAATGTTATGGCAATTTAAACATAATGTAATATTACTTCCATATACAGCATGACTTGAAAACTAATTATATATGACGTCACAGCACATGACTGAAAATTTTAAATTGAAAACATCACCAACTTTCATAACACAAAGTTCGTCTGTTGACACTTTTTGTTTAACTTAACTATTTTTAAGACGATTATAATTTAGAAAGTTTGTTAATAACATGCAAAATTTCAAATTTCATTTGGGAGTTTTGAGTATGATATTTTATTAGTCTAGGACAAAATTGATTGACCAAGAATCTATAGACAGTTTAATGGTGCATTAGTTTTTTTTTTTTTTTTTTTTATATTACACTTTTGCATTAACGTATACTATATTCTCTTTTAATTTTGTTCGTTTGTCGTTTCATTTCATGACTTAAAATGAGTTTATTAAAAATTTGTTTAATTATTTAAAATAATTTAAATAATGAAAATAATTTAAATAATGTATTGTTACAAAATATATAATAAAAAATTAAAGCACTAATAATTAAATAGTAATTTATTATATATAATAAAAATAATATTTATAAATATCACATTCAATTTTAAATGGTTAAATGTGATAAAACAAGTTAGTTACAAATTTACAATATATCTATCCTCATTATAATTTAATGTTAATAATACAATGAAGTAATAAAAAAAATAATTACTCAATTAAAAAAATTAATAATCTATACAATCTTATAATAATTATAAATATACAGTTGACATCAGATTAACTTTTTAGATAAAACAAAATTGTGTGTATATTGAGAAAATAATGGTAAAATAACAGAACACTTAATTATGCCCTAAAAATAAAATGAAATAATTATCATTATAATTTAATTTCTTTGAATTAAAAACAAACTACATAAATCACTAATTTTATGAATTACAACAGCTTGTTTTACGTACAAGTAACTACACCACACATTCACATGTAATAGTAAATTATGTAAATCACTATATTATTGCAGCACTTTTTTTGTTTTATAGCATCACATCACACACAACTGACCGCACGCAAAGCACAGTAACATCTGATAGAAAATTACGTATCCTGCGTCTTATAAAAACAGGAAAGAAAGATGACTCCCGATTGGTTGATTCCATGTCGCATTAAAAACTCATGTAGTGATATTAATACGTTACTAAAACCGGAAGTATCAATTTCCTTAACATGCGTTCTACATTGTAATCAGAATAAAACTGTCACTTGTATAATGAACATGATAGAACAGTTTGTGTGTTATAATGTTAATTAAGAAAGTTAAAAACTGGTGTTTTAGCGGTGATTTTATATTGAAATGAGTGTAGCGAGAGAGTATGATTGAAACGGGACTTTGGTAGGAGGTCAGGAATCTCTTAAGTATGAACCGACTGATAATTTAAGCACCACTTTCATAATATACCTGTTGTACGTTAAACTGGTTTGTGTAATGTGTGTGTGAATGAAATTGTTATCTTTACTATAAAGATATTTATTGCATTGTTTTTTTAAGACATTTTAATAAAAAATTAAATCAGCTTGTATATAAATATTGAGTCTCTGTGTAATTAAAATTAAATTAAAATTATCTCAGGTGTAATAAGGTCGTTATTTATGTATATAAGTTAGGAAAGTAAACTTTAGATAAATTGGATTTTTGTATAAATATTTTAGTCTTAAAAAACATAAATAAAAGTCATTTGGCTATTGCAAAGAGATTATTGTGTAAAATATCGGAAGAACCTTATATGTAGTGACCTGTTTTAAGCATAAGTAAAATTGTTCTATGGAAAAACAATAATATGATGTGTATCATAATATGTGTAATTTCTAATTCGCAGTTATTTATGTAAGATAAAAGATAAGAATCTTAAGTTGAAAGTTTTTTTTTTTCCTATCATTATTTTATGTAAAGAAATAATTTATTCACTAATAGTAAGGTGTTTATATTTAGCTGTCAAATTTTTTATAACTATTAAAACCAGTGTTTATTAATTAAGTCATTCATTATCATAATAAATGTCATTTAAAAATTACGAGAAAACTATTTCAATTCACATAGATCATATATTACACAAATATGTATTAATTATATAACTTCTCAGTCCTGATTACATCCTTTTATATAGTTTTTTTTTTTAAATAATATAATATGCTTCATGCTTAAATGTTTAAGTTTAATAAAAAAAATTTATACAAATAAATTTATAATAAAATGCTGGATATGTAATTAATATGGCATACAGTAGCAATAAAAAAAAAATCTCGCTTCTTATATTTCATTAAGTAATGCTAGGATAACATTCTCAGAATTCCATGTTCTTTTTTTCTCTCTTGTTAATTGATACTGGCACCAACAGAGAGGCCAAGGTTTATACACCAGTACATAATGGAGTATCGACCTCAATTTTTTTTTACTGCAGAAATGGATAGAACATGCAAAGTTATGCTACCCTAATTTTTTTCAGATTTTTTAGAGCCCGGGAACTATTTTTAAAAAATTATTGAAAGTTCTTTTTGAGACGTCACGAGACGCCGCTCCTTAAGAAAAAGATAGGACTTGCCGCCTCGTGACGTCACAAAAAGGACTTTCAATAATTTTTTAAAAAAAAGTTCCCGGGCTCTAAAAAATCTGAAAAAAAACCAGGGTAGCATAACTTTGCACGCTCTATCCATTTCTGCAATGAAAAAAATTGAGGTCGATACTCGATCTATTGTTGGATTTCGTCTACTCTGCGAATACTTCTAACTTATCATCACTTGAAATGGTGATTTAATTACAATAATTAATTTAATTATATTCAATTATTTAATTACTGTACTCTCTTCTCACAGAGTATGACATAATAATATAAGTGTGTAAGAGTATTTCAATATTCAACCGCTATATATAAATGGGAGTTTTTTTACATTATGTCTCGAGTATTTTTTTATAGTGTAGGCACAATAATTTGATATCCTCTTCGATATTCTATTCCCTAACTACGTTCACATGAAGATAATTGATACGAATCATTTGAAGACTGACAATTATATTCTTTTGATTCGTCGCCAATTGATCCGCATCACAAAGACACCGGCATTTGAACGTTTAGTGATTCAACAGAGTTGGCAATAAATAAGTTAGTATGAAATAATACAAAAACGTGTAAACGGAATTTAAATCTATCTTTAAGTATTTTTTTTCTTGTTCAAATTTTGAGAATAATAGTTTGTCATGGCATTTATTTTGCTAAAAAGATATTCAGTTTATAAGTAAAATAGTACATGCATGATAAAAGCTCAAGTCAAGCTACTTTCTTATGCTTACGGACTTGAGTCCTTCGGTTAATATTTTATAATTTTGCATTCTATTATAGTGTTATTACATATATTATTATGTCCATTTGACTGTTGTTGCACTGTCGTTCCTCCTAATTTTTCCCACTTCAAAATCTAAAGATGATTAACAATGAATGGACATATTGCATGTTTTTTTCTTTATAGAAGCTCTCAAGTTATGCAGGTGTAGTTTATTTCTTCAGATTATTTTTAACCCTTTAAATCTTACTAAAATCACTTTAACGTCAAAATCACATTTTTTTGTTAAATGAACTATGATATCATAGCATTTTATAACACGATCTTAAGGTTAATAATCATTCTTAACTTTAAATCTAATTATGTAATAAAATTTTTCATACAGGTTGTCCATTATGTTCCATTACAAAGACAGCAAGTTATTGTCACCAGAGATTTTCTCACTCATTTTGTACAGAGCATATATATATAATAACAATTTGTACAGTACATAGTATGATAATAATAAATAATTCTCACCGTTTGTTCCTGGGATCGTCGTCCCAGAAGTCACGTGACTCGTCTGCAGATTGTGATTGGTCATCTTGACCTTGAAGTCTGCCTGTAACACCACCAGAATACAAAGTTAGTGCCATCATGAAAAAAACTATTGTGGTTAAAAAAAAGAAGCTATCCGAGATGCAGCGTTATTAAAGTAATTTTCATATTTTATTCACTTTAAAAGTCTTTCGTCACATTTTTTCCTCCTATTTTGTAACATTTCTGAGAAAAATATGAAAAAACACAAGAGAGTATTATTATACATTTTCATTAATTTCATTATAATCAAAATATGTCTGATCGTAAATACACAATCAGAAAGAATTGATTATTTGTGATGAACCCTCTGTACATGAAACATATGGTTCATTACAAATAATTGATTCTTTCTGATTGTGTATTTACGAACAGAACAAATGTCTTCACTTTTGTTAGCGAGCAAAACGTTGGAAGCAATTCAGCAAATAAACGTTAAGAAGCATCTTTCTTACTTGATATACATGTATATTATATGCCTAGAATGAAAAACGCTTCTTAATTAAATCGCTCTTCAAAGCTGAACTATTCCATTATTTTTCCATTTCATCGAGGAAGAAATAAAATATTTTTGAGGAAAAAATATGTAATAAGATTATGTTTATATTAGAAATTTTAAGGATGAGCTTAAAGTAAAAATTTACGTATAAATATGAAAATGAAGTACACACAATGTTTTTTTAAATAAAAAAAATGTCTATCAACTTTTAATGTATAAATGCTTAACAGTTAATCAAAATACGAGGTTGTCGTAATTATGTTGCAATTATACCCATACCTTATAATAAAGGATACTAGCCCATACCAACAGAATAACAGAGACAGAGAGAGAGAGAGAGAGAGAGAGAGAGAGAGAGAGAGAGAGAGAGAGAGAGAGAGAGAGAGAGAGAGAGAGAGAGAGAATTAACATACAACAATAAAATTAATATTCTCAATAGTAAATATTTTATTGGCGTCATAAAGTTAGTGCGCCCCCTAGTAGTAACTGCTGGAACTACGTGCGTCTGGCGAGGATTGATGTATATGATTAACATTGTAAAATCATGTAAATGCTCTGTCAGCAGCCACAGCATAATTTTACAGAAATGACAACACCATAATTAGTTGTCAAATACTTTCGGACAAATATAAAAAAATATTTTAACTTCGTAAGTGTTTTCTTTCCTAGAAATTTGATAATTTTTGTGATTCTCCCCATGCTATAGGTATTGTCGTATCCTCGATACAAAGAGCAAAATTTTCAGACGTCAGCGCCCGCATCTCTTGGTCCTTTATGTCCTATATAGTTATTTCATTAAGAACATACGTTTTTAACATTTTTAAGTTGTAGTTAATGTCACTTCCAGCCAAGGTTATAAAATAATTAAAGTATCGTCATCAATACAAGCGTCTGTCAAAAGATAAACAGAACGATCATCACCTGTTTAATTACCTATCGCACCTTTTGCTGTGACGCTATGACACTTCTTATCTTTACTGATAATGTTTTTTATCATCTTTCAATTTGCTCATCTCTACTTGAAGAAAATACAATTGAAATTTTCTCCTTGATTTTTGAAATTCTATTTGAATGCATTTTATTATTTTATATTATATAATGCACTCAAACAAGTAGTTCATTTGCTTAAAATGTTAAGAATTAAGGTTAGGCAACATTTTTTTAGCATAATAACTTAAAATTTCATGACACTGCATGTAACCTTTACGTTACAAATTCATCTTAAATTTTTAAGATGGTTTGTTTTTGGCTTGCTTATAATTAAAATATAAACCTAATCCGATAAAAGAGTCGTTTGAAATTATAGCTATACATATTTTGGACGCGAATTACATCCATGGAGGGAGTTATCCAGGCTTGTCACTATAACCGCAGTTATATTGGGGCTTTGGTTTAAATACTAAACGTGGAATCTATGGATATCTTAATTTCTTTGTTAATCGATGACAACTAACTAAATAATGGCTTAACCTGAGAAATTTAGACGAAAAATTCGCTACAACAGATTTTCTTCAAATTAATTTGGTGGACTCACAACAATCGTCAAATTAGCTCTGAATTTTTTCGGAATTTTTTAACCGTTGGTTTAATTATAATTAATTTATTTAAATGAGAATTTTGTATCCTTCCAATGTTAAATTTGTTAATTAGCATTGCAAAAAAACTATACAACAGATTCTTTTACTTTTTTTTTTTTACTAAAACCTAATTTTTTAGACTATTTTTCTGAATTGTTTTCATATATTTTGAACCGTGGCGATGATCGTTTCCTATATGTGATGAGAAATGTGGCAACGTTCTCAAGGACTGCAGTCACCACCCCCTCCTAAAATTTTATGCGCATTCCAATGCAAACAGTGTTGCCACTATAGCCACGCCTCTTGACCTTGACAGACAAATTCTCAGGTTATACCTTAAGGCGAGATTTTCTAGCAATGCATAAACTTATGAATTGTTAACGTGGTTGTAGGAAAACTCGGAGCCGGAAAACTCGGAGCCGGAAAACTCGGAGCCGCGTCTGCACGCTAGGAAAACTCGGAGCACGGAAAACTCGGAGCCGGAAAACTCGGAGCACGGAAAACTCGGAGCCGGAAAACTCGGAGCACGGAAAACTCGGAGCACGGAAAACTCGGAGCCCCGCTAGGAAAACTCGGAGCGTCGCATTTTTAAACTATATGTAGAGCATAAAAATATAAAATATCGTTGCCACTGAGGAACAAAATTAAAGAAGACGTAAATATTATGAGCATAATTCGAGTAATATATTCATAGCTTTTCTCTAAGGCTTATAAATATTATATTAATTAGCTTTTCTCAGGACTTATATTACATTATCTATTTCAGATTAATCTCTATTTCATTCGTAGACTATTAAATAGCTTGCAGTGATACAACATGCGCTTAAAATATTTAGTCGACATACATTTTTTATTTTATGTAATTAAGAAATTATGCAAAATCAAATGCAATTTAATATTTCCCTTGAAACAACAGATAACTTTCTCATTTTTTTTTATATAAAGATGTGCCTTCAGTGTAGGAGTTGCATGTGATTGTAGAATTATTATAATAATATTTTTTTGCTGCCTTAATTTTGGCTTAGAGAACTTTTGTTTATTTTATTTCTTTTATCAACTTTTTATTCAAAATTACCTTACAGTATTTATCTATTTTTATAATGTAAGTTCAATGAAATGCAATTTCACATTATAAATAAATATTGTATATTTCCTTCAATTCATTTAATGTTATTTGTGATTTACTACCAGATTTTATTATATTTACTTATTTCATTACTTCAATTTTTATTTTGCTATTTTAATCCATACCTATAATAGGTTACCATTTATGAATAATGAAATGTTATAAACTAATATATATGCATAATCAAAAGATTGAAATAAAATTCTATTCTATTGTATGATGTAACATAACTTTTTTATGTAATATTCTATTCTTTACTTAATTTACACTTCTCTAGTTAATAAGCTTTTAATATTGGTATTATTAATTGGAATAATACGGAGCAATTTTTTTTTTAATTTACAATTTATTTTAAATAAATAATATTATTTACAATTATACCATACAAAATTGTAGACTCAAACATCGCATAGTTCCAGAAACAATGTTCGTCAAACTGAATGATCTTGAAAAGCAAGCTATACATGGGGGAGGGGAAGGGACTGGAGTGAAATTGTAGTGCAAAAATAATGATCTGAAGAAAGAATGAATCAGAAATATACTCCATGCCTCCATGGATTCAAATTTGTATTTACAATGGGGAATTCTCATACGACATAACTTTTAATTTAATTGCTAAATTATCATAGGTGACTCTTTAACAATAAGTTATTTAAAACTTTGTAAAAAAAGTAAAGAAAAGCAACTTTATCCTCATGCAGTCGAATAATATTTTAACAGTACCCATTCTTACTTTTGAGCTTCTACTTTTGACATTCGTTTTATTCATTAAAAATAATTATAATTCATGTCACCTTCAATTAGAAAAATGTAAATATGATTTTCTTCTTTTTAAAAATGAACGATATAAAAAATAAATAACAAAATGTTATTAAAATGTGTATTAAAATACAACTAATCTGGGGTTTCTGGGGTTCATAGAGAAATGAACATTTATAACATGCTCTTGATAATACTCATTGTAAATCAAAACGGCTACTACATCTGTCCCTTGCGTTCCTTTTATAAATAATTTATAAGTTTTAAAGTACGAAGAATAATAAATAATTGATTATGCTCATTATATAGTATTTAGGTCCTCAATAATCTTTATAATAATTCTATAATCACATGCAACTCCTACACTGAAGGCACATCTTTATATAAAAAAAAATGAGAAAGTTATCTGTTGTTTCAAGGGAAATATTAAATTGCATTTGATTTTGCATAATTTCTTAATTACATAAAATAAAAAATGTATGTCGACTAAATATTTTAAGCGCATGTTGTATCACTGCAAGCTATTTAATAGTCTACGAATGAAATAGAGATTAATCTGAAATAGATAATGTAATATAAGTCCTGAGAAAAGCTAATTAATATAATATTTATAAGCCTTAGAGAAAAGCTATGAATATATTACTCGAATTATGCTCATAATATTTACGTCTTCTTTAATTTTGTTCCTCAGTGGCAACGATATTTTATATTTTTATGCTCTACATAGTTTAAAAATGCGACGCTCCGAGTTTTCCTAGCGGGGCTCCGAGTTTTCCGTGCTCCGAGTTTTCCGTGCTCCGAGTTTTCCGGCTCCGAGTTTTCCGTGCTCCGAGTTTTCCGGCTCCAAGTTTTCCGTGCTCCGAGTTTTCCTAGCGTGCAGACGCGGCTCCGAGTTTTCCGGCTCCGAGTTTTCCGGCTCCGAGTTTTCCGCATACCGTTAACGTATATGTTTGATAGTTAACTAGGGCATATTATTCGTTAATTTATACGCCATATATTAATCTACCTGATAACATTAAGATAAAAATGTCAGTACTTTAGTGTAATGCTTATTTTGAGATAATGTTTTGTTTGAATTATTAAAAGAGAATTGCAGCTAGAAATTATATGTATTTTGTTTTATAATTTAAACTATTAAATTTTTAATAATTTTATTTTTAATTTTAATATTTTTTTATATTTTTTTAAATTTTTATATAATTAATGGATACTTTTAATATATAAATTGTAACACTAAAAAAATAACTATTTTAATTTTGCAAATATTAAATTATTATGCATAACATTTTCTTAAAATAAAATTTTGTGTTACAAACATCAAACAGCATCACATGCAAATTTCATCCTGGTAACAACATTCAATATAAAATTTGTAAATTATATTAGTATTTTATTGATATAAGATAATTAAATCCTGCATTTCTGTTAATATTTTAAAGAAAACATGTTATTTTAATTTTCATTAAAATCTTATTAAAATTAATAAATATATTAAAATTATAAATGTTTGGGTTCCTGCATGTATCTCTATGATATTCCGCTACAGATTTCTCACATTTGGACAATGTTTTACGTATACTCGCCACTTTGAAGGAAGAAATAAAATTAAATATATTAAAAATCAAGCACACTGTGACCAAATTATTTCGCAGAAATGAACTTTTCAGTACCTGTATTTTACAGCAACTTACCTCTAATTAACCTGGCAGCTACATTGGCAATGCTAGACATCTGTTTGTTGGTCCCTGGACTGACCTCATGCAAGGACCCTGTAAGTTAATGTTAGTAACAACGTGCACATGCAGTACTGGGTGCACTTGAAGGTTAATTACAACACCTTCAGGTAAGAAGCAGTCTCACATCCCTTAAATGTTAATTTTGTGGGGATATTTTAAAGAGGGTTATTGTTTTTCCATTTTTTTCCTCTTTGCAATTAACATCAAAAAGAGAAAAACTTGACAAATATATTGAAATTATTATATGAAATTATAGATTTTATTGTTTTAAAGTAGAGCGAGCGATTTCATTTTTCGGAATATTTTATTTTCTAAAAATAGTTTAACCTGCCTTCTATTGAAAAACGAAAACCAAAAAATTCCATCTCAAATAGCTTAACCACTAAAAATTCCTAAATTTGGTGTTTCGGAGGCCTTTAACATGCATCCTTATGGAACAGAAAACAGCTTTTTACTCCAACTTCGTCTGAACTATGGTACCAATTAAAAAATATGTACGGTAATCTATGATGAATTCTTTAATGGATTTAAAAAAAAAAAAAAAAAAAATTACCGAGCCGTTTTTCCGGAAAAAAATATTGAAATTTTTGCGGGTTAATTCCCATAAGGATTTTCAAGATTTTTTTCCGGAAAAACGGCTCCGTAATTTTTTTTTTTTTTTTTATTTGAAAATCCATTAAAGAATTCATCATAGATTACGTACGTATTTTTTAATTGGTACCATAGTTCAGACGAAGTTGGAGTAAAAAGCTGTTTTCTGTTCCATAAGGATGCATGTTAAAAGCCTCCAAAACATCAACTTTGGGAATTTTTTGTGCGGAAGCTATTTGAGATGGAATTTTTTGGTTTTCATTTCTCAATAGAGAGCAAGTTAAACTATTTTTAGAAAATAAAATATTTTAAAAAATAAAATCGCTCACTCTACTTTAAAAAAAAGTATAAAAATTTGTTAGTTAATTATAATATAATTTATTAGTGAAGTTTTTACATGCAGTCCGTTCAAAATGCACAAGTATTGTCTTCATATAATATTTTTTTTTGTAGTATGACATGTACTGCATAATTACTAATTACATAATTACATAATTGACTAATTGAATTTTTTTATTATAATGTTAAAAAAAGACAAGAGGTAGAAAATATTCAAATATTAGTATTGATATGAATAATTGTATTATAAAATATTTTAAAATACTAAATTGAGGTGCAAATAATGTGCTTGAATTTTCAATAACGTTCAATTTCTTATCTCACATCACTGATTTGAATCTTAAGTGAAAATGCTTCAAATGTCTTTTTTTTCTTATACTCATCATTAAACATTAATTATAATTATATAATAAAACAAATATTTGGGCTCATATTAATTATAATATAAATAAAAAATCTAATTATGTTATTATTACATGCAAGAAAAGTAAGAATTGTTATATCACATTAAATTGAAATAACAGAATTGTGTTTATGTAAACTCCATGTAGTTACACTAGTTACATAGACAAATTACTTGCACCAACACATCCCTGCATGTATCCTTAAGTAATAAACAATACCTTCCATGCTGCAAACTGTTGATGTTACGGAGCACTGGCGATGAGGTATTGGCAGTGTCTGAGCAGATTGTAATGTTTACCGTGCGCCCAGGTGTGAGCAGTGACGTAGAGGAAGGTAATTAGATAGGAGGTATGACGGACACAAAATAATCTGGTGGTACAAGTTTGAACTACAGGGAGTAACGTACACCTCTGTACAGCACAAACAATTTTATTTATTTATTTATTTATTTATTTATTTATTTATTTATTTATTTATTTATTTATTTATTTATTTATTTATTTATTTATTTATTTATTTATTTATTTATTTATTTATTTAATTAATTATTTATTTATTTATTTATTTATTTATTTATTTATTTATTTATTTATTTATTTATTTATTTATTCATTCATTCATTTATTTATTTATTTATTTATTTATTTATTTATTTATTTATTTATTTATTTATTTATTCATTCATTTATTTATTTATTTATTTAATATTTGGGTTATGTACATACATATATAGAAAAACTGATCAATATCAGTTATTCCATACAGCTTAGGAAGTTTTACAAATACAAATAAACAAAGACGTGTATAAACAAAAGATACAAACGTACAAATTAACCTATTTAAAAACGATACTTGCCGGCAATTTATTACGTAGAAATGATTTCACTCAATATAATACTCATTTTTTTTTTATTCCTGCCTCACTTGCTACATAGAGCTGCAGTTCCAATAGACTAAGAGATGAAGATTTTTAATTTTGCATGTAGTCTAGCCGTCCCAAGTTCATCATGACGCCTCCCAAGAGGTGTACACTTCTCAACAACTTTACTCCTGCTTTGTTTGTAGACGTTACCACGCTGTCTATGGAGGCGTGGTGAACCAAAACTCCCTAGACATTAATAGACTGATTGTGAGTACATCTCCCAAAAATTACTAATCTGCATTCCTCTATCTATTGGAGCTGCAGTTCTAGCAAGTGAGGCAAGAGTTAAATTCATACTGTCCCGAAGGATATGGTTATGGCCAGAAATTTGATAGAAACTTCAGAGGTTCACCAGATTCGGAGACGAAAGCGCTACTATGACAATTGACAACATACATGAAAAAATTTTATTGCAGAAATGAATAGAGGGTACCAAATTATGCTACTCTGAATTTTTTTCAGATTTTTTTGAGACCCGGAACTATTTTTAAATAATTATTGAAAGTCCTGTGATTTCAGTTGGCACCCCTGATGCCTTAATAAAAAGGATAGAGACTGGACGCCTATTGACGCCTCCAGGGGGCGTGGCCGCACATTCAATAATTATTTAAAAATAGTTCTGGGTCTCAAAAAAATCTGAAAAAATTCAGAGTAGCACAATTTGGTACCCTCTATTCATTTCTGCAATAATTTTTGTTCATGTATGTTGGCCATTATGAACAAGATAGTGGTTACCGTCCCGGGAGTGAAGAACAACTGAAATTTGGGTTAAAGTTTTGACCGTCACGATGGGCCGTGAGGGGGAGTTGAATGTATTAGATTTATTATGGAAGATATTGTCGGTACTGACAGCTCTATATAATTTGTTAGACTTGGTAATTTTTCTCTCTAAAAAACAAAACAAAACATTTATATCCAACTCTGTAATTTTGTTCAATTTTATTTTATTTTATATATAAATCAACTGATAGTAAAAAATGTAAAGTTTATAAATCATTGAATAAAACTAAGGCAATCTTTGCCGCCATAACATGCAGTAGATGTTGTAATTGTAATTTTCGTGCATGGTTTACCTTTAGAAATTTCTTGCTAATAAATATTTTATTTTTTTAATTATTAATTATAATACATTTTAAATAACTTATATATAAAATAAAAATTATAAAAGTTGTGATTATATTAATGTTTAATTTATTTTTTATTATAATCTTATAAATTATTTTGTATTGTAAAAAAAAAATGTAATAGTATAATTTTATTATATTCTTATAATTTTTCTTTACTAAAAAAAGTACATCAAAATCTTAATATTAATAATAACGTTAACATTATTTATGAATCTAAAATATATTTTCAAGATAGCTAATGCCAACAGAATGTCCTGTATGTCCTTGAAATAAAATGGACAATAATCTCCATATTTTTTTTAAAATTCTAATAATTGTAAAGAGTACATAATTAATGTACCTCATAGGTAAAATTCTATGGGGAGTTTTTGTATGCCTCTAGCTGTCTTAACACCTTTCATACTCACCAGTAGCAAAAAATTTAAATGAATGTAAAAATAGAATTATATGCCTATAGTTAAATCTATATAAGATTCACCCTGAAAGAGCAAAATATAGATATATATTTTTTTTCTGCCTTCTTATTCTCATTTAAAGTATTTCACACATGGGTCAGTATTTTCAAACTCCTCTGCAAAGTTTCAAAATTGAATTATAAACAAGATTACTATAAAAGTAACACTCCCCGGCAGGCGCAGATCCAGAAAAAAAATTTCGGAGGGGGCTGCCTCCATAAGGCAATGTTAAAAAAAAAAAAAATTGGAGTGGGAGAAATGCCTATATTTCCCATGTTAAATAAAAAAATTCGGGGGGGGGGGTAGAGCTGCAGCCCCCATCTCCCCCCCCCCCCCCCTGGATCCGCGCCTGCTCTCTGGAGGGGAATATAATATTAATTTGACTGTATTTCAACTGTATCTTTCACCTTGATCTTATGATTGTTATTTTAAAAGCAACAGCAAAAAATAATAAATAATTGAGCATACGTAACTCAAGGTCTTTTATCAATTTACAATAAAAAAAATGAGAATTCTCTAATGAATTACAATAGCATTAAAATGAAAATCAATTTATAATTGTTTAATAATTTAAATTATAGAAATTATTTCTGGGGGACAAAATAATTCAGATTAGAAGCTTCAGTATTCTCCATAATTAAAGCTAATATTATGATTTTTTTTTAAATTTCACTAATAATGGGGTACTGACCGGTATTTGAGTTAGCAATACTAATAAAAAGTACTGTGAATTCTATGAAGAACGAGCCCTATTATAGCATTCTACGACAATTTGCTGAATTTATATGAATTTTTAAAACTTTTTTTGATGACGTCATACCATTGAATCTTAAATGGGAAAATGCATCAGTTAACATTGCTAAAATGAAAAGTTATTGAGGTAGGAATTTGAAACCTTCATTATCGTGATTCTAGCACCTAAAAACCTTGCAAATTAAGTTTTGGTTACATTTCAATATTAAGTATGGGATTTGGTAATGTTAACTGATATATTTTCCCATTTAAGATTCAATGCTATGACGTCATTTTTGAGAGGTTTTAAAAATTCATATAAAATCAGGAAATTGTCGTAGAATGCTGTAATAGGGCTTGTTCTTCATGAAATTCTCGTGCCTTTTGAAATATTGACAAAAACTTGCAACTTTTTTTTTGGTCAGTACCCCATTAAATCAAAGCTATTTTATTTTAAAACTGATGCCCCAGCCTTTAGACATCACTATGATTCATTGATAAAAAGTAGAGGTGTCCGTCCTGACTGAGGCTTCCACGATTCCCTCAGTCTCACCTTGACAAATACTGTGACACCATGTAACAAGCCTTTCCCTCCCTTAATTATTTTTTTTATAAAAAAATTATATTTCCTTCTTTTATATATATATTTTATATGTATTATGTGAATTGTAAAGTCATGTTATTTAGATACACAGAATTAGCTGACTTGAAACCTCTATTTGTGTTACCTATGCCTCGACTTTTCTTGACGCTCTCTATTGACTGACATGACTCGCGGATATTACGAGTACATTTCACGATACAATTTTAAGAAATCCCCAGATCATTAATTCTCGTTACTATGGGTGTGTCAATAATATTTTATCAGGTCATGGTCTTTCTGGCGGGAAATTTGAAATGCATTTTATAATGAAATTATTGAGAATAGAAATAACTTGCGAGGTATAAAGTTAAGAAATTGAGTTATTTGAATTTTATGATTTGACTGTATGGGGCATGTAGGTGAAATGACATTACTTAATATACCCCCCTTCCACCCCCTGTTGTTCTACCCTTGGCCTTCATGATCCCACAAACACAACTCTCACTGCTGGTTATATATATCATGATAAACAAAGCAATGTAAACAAAGGCTATTACAATTCGCTCGTGACCTATCGTCTCAAACGTTCGTGGAATTGAATGCAACATTATCGTGCACTTGACATAAATTGTCTGAGCTTCTAAGGAAATTCCTCTATCATCAGGAAAAAGACATGACTCAATTCTCAGTAATATCTTTCTGTACATTGTTAAATAGCTCGAGGCTCTCTCGGTACTCTCTGTTGTAATTATATTAATTGTAATAATTACAAAACTGGTTTCATTGATGTATCAATTAATCATAAAATAAAGTAATTCACCTACATTTTATATAATTAAGGAGAGTAAAACAATTATTTAAATTCTTAGTAACACTGTAATTAACCTTTAAAAATTCTGTGAATTTATTGTAGTATGTCTATAGTACGTAACATGCGTATATCAATTTTTTACGTGGTTTATCAATTGGATTGTTTTACATTAATTTAATTTGTAATTAATTAATTTTTAACTAAATAATTTGTAAAAATAATAAAGATACCATATATAAAATATAAACTTTAGTTTAATGTAAGTTACAAATAAAAATAAAAAAAATAAAACTTCGAACAAATTATAATTATGCAGCATTTATTTATTTCCTTTTATTTAATTAATTAATATAGTATTTAAATAAAATAAATTAATTACTTTGATACAAAACTAAAAATGGTAAGATTTGTTTCATATATACATACAAAATTTAAACTATGCAATAGGTAATTTTATTTATATTTTAATTATAAATATTGTTGTTGATTTAAATAAAAACAAATATTTTGTTACAAATATTGTTTAAATACTATAATTTAAATAATATTATTTTTTAAAACGTTTTATAATTACGTTAATTATAATAATTTATAATCAAATTTTAATAAATATTTTTGTTTCCTTGTATGATATTATCAGTATGAATTATTACTGAATCGAGGATAATTTTCATAGTGATTATTACTAATAAATCGAAATCTCAGGTTATTTTGCACCGCATTTGTATTGTATTCGAATTTTTGTGCTGTACAAGTAACTTGAAATATATAGCTTACGATGTTGAATGTTATTTATTATGACAAAAGTTAATTACAATTAAAAATTAAAAGAACACAATTAAAAAAGTACATACCTTGATTAATAAGATACAGAAACTTTGAAGCAATATCCATCTCGCGCAAAAGTGACAACAAATCAACACACGTACACTATAACAAACTTTATATATAAAATAATTAATTAATAATAATGCACCATAAACGTAACGAAGACTGAATGTGGGAGTTTAAACCACGTACGTTTGTCTCGCGAGCCAAATTGCTACTAACATAAAGTTCTAGCTGAGCAAAATAAAAAGACGTTTTGGCTCAAGAGCAATGTTATGTTAACTTTTCCTCCTTTAAAAATAGTTTCACAAATTGTCGGTGGTCCTGATTTAGCAAGTCATAATTTTCTTTATGTACGTGAGATTAATTGAAGAATGTGTCTGCAGATGATAGTGCGTTTATTATGTGTTCTAAATTTAATTATCTCTGTAGCCGTAAGAGAGAGGGGGGGGGGGGGGGCAGACGTAAATAAACAAATTATTTGACGTTCAGCCGTGCAATATGGTTCAGCCTCATGGAATTTTGTTGTTTTTTCGTGTTGAAAATGCGTATAAAAAAATTTTTATAAGGCATTTAATTTAAAAGCAAAATTTATTTGAACTATTTTAAATAATTCAATTTTTTATTAATAAATAAATTATTTTAAAAAATAAAAAATAATGCAATTAAAAAGAAACTAAAAATGTTAAAAAAAATAGTAATAAAATATTTCAGGTAAAATTGTCCTTCATATAAAATAAACAATATTTTTGCGACATTTTTCAATAGATATGTTATCATATTATGGTAATAATTATAGGTGAAGAAGATACATTAATTGATAAAGATTGAAATGAAAGGTTAGATGCCATGGTTTTATAAAAAAATGAATTATCTAGTACACCTAGCTGGCTCGTCAGTTTTAATATATTTCAATACATTATAATATTCAATCTACTAGCTTGCACTTTCTCTCTATACTGCAGGCCAGAGGCATCTAGTTGAAAAACAAGCTGGATGTTTTTCTATAGAACCAAATTAAAATATAACTATCAATAAGAAGTACGAAGTATAGCAAAAACACGTACGTTAAATATATAAAGGCAAATATATGTGAATATTTTTTGCCTTTATATACCCTGATAAAATTAATAAAAATCAAATTTAATGACGTCATCATATTTCCACGACTGCGTCAACGCCATAGACCGGAAATTCACTTGCAAGACGCGCGACTAATGGTTCACTTCCATGTGGTGCTCATTAACAGCTTGGCGAACAAAGTGACCTTGAACTTAATTCAAGTTCGCTTTGAGGAATTGTGTTATTATACTTTCATAATATTATTCAGCTGCCGAGTTGAAGCTTTTAGTGTTTATTGGGGTCGTAATATAAGAGATAGCTTTTATTCCTTAATTATGTAATTTAAAACCTAGTCCCGTTTCATTCATTTATAATTTTATTTATATAGGTATGATTTTTTTTAGTAGCTGGTTTCTATTAAAATGAGAAAAACAAACTAGCTGTTTATAAAAAAAAAAAAAAAATAAAAATATATAATATGTTATATATATTATACATTATAGTTATGCTTATTTTGGATTATTTGCTGTTTGGTTTTATAATAATTATTCAATTATTATTTATAATAATATACATATATACATAATTATTAATACTAACACACATCTTTAATAATAATTTATTCTTTCGAAGTCCAAGAATTCGATCATGCGCAGGAAAAAAATATTGTTAAAACAGAATATTAATTTTATTGTATTTTATAAGCTGTTATATAAACTTAGTTGCTTTAGTAAAATTACCATTGCAATTTTAATTAATAACTAAAAACGAGGTCAAATATGATTGTATATTTGTATGCCAGAATCCACTTGAAAATAAATAAATTTATAAAATTAATTTCATTGTTTATTTTATTTTACTGTAAACAATACTTGATTACATATTGTACATTAATAACATATTATATAAAATTACATTGCATCAGAAATGAAACCAACAGTTTAAAAAATTATAAATTTTTAAAAATTAATTATGACAAAAAATAAATTATAGAAATTATACAAAAAGATTTTACAATTTTAACTAAGCTAATGAAATTTGCATAGAAAACTAGAAAACAGTCAATAAAATAATACTAAAAAACATATACCTGAACTATTTTAGCAATGCTTCACGGCCTCTAAAAAATCTGAAAAAAAAAAAAAAAAGGCAGAGTGGCATAACTTTGCACCCTCTATTCATTTCTCCAATAGATATTTTTTGAAGTCGATACTGCATATTCAGCTGCAAACAACAAAACAAAAAATCTGTACCCACTCCAATGGAGTGCAAGCTATTAGAGTCCATATGGCCAAAAAATTGATCAAAATTTCAGAAGTTTCATGTTTTTTTTTAAGGGCGTCCTAGCTATTAATGACATAATTATATGCATATGACAGTGGCATTTTTTACATATTCAGAAAGTTCAGAACGTCTGAAACTTTTAGTCAATTTTTTCACCACAAGAGGTCTCTGAAGGGAATGGTAATAAAAGTTTTCAACAATATTTAAAAAAGGACGAAGATTTTGGATTTTTTGTTGCTATTTATAATTAGAAAATCAAAATTATATGAAATTAGAAGAAACATTAAGAATTACAAGCAATGAAAATATATTTACAACTTACTTGCTAACTTATTTGTAAGAGTGAGAGAAATAATATTTATTTGATTTTAAAATTGCAAGATACAAATAATAATTTCACTGTTGATGTTAATTTTTATTTTATTTATTTGATGAATTCTCCCAGAAATTTTATTTTGGTTTCCCTAGGAGTATTTAACAATTTAAGGGACTTAAAATTGATATTAATTATAGCCTAGGCCTAGAGAATTACATTACATACTGTAGTTTTAATATAGCAATCAAGTTGCTAAAAAAATTATACTGTCTTTTGTGAATATAATATTGTCCCTCATCCGCAATACCACGATCTCATGTGCAATTATCAGCTACCTGCAATCAAGTGATTGCAAATTAAGAACTGTAAATAAATAAAAAAAAATAAATAAAAAGCTGATTGTTGCGCTCACCAGAAATAGCAGATAGCTCATTATTGCGTACAAGGGACAGTATCTCATTGATAGAATAGTTCATACACAGTTTGCTACATGTTGGATAAGATACTGAACTTGTGAGAATTCTGTATTACATTTGCTACATTTAAAAAACATAAAACCATGATCAGTATATCCATGATTTAGAAATTTATATTTGCTACTAAAATCTTTATCACATATTGAGCAAATATAATTTATGATGGTATGGTTTTCTCTTATATGAGTTTTCAGTAATATATTATCTCCTTGTTGTTCAAAACAATATGGACATTTAGAATTTAAATCAAATTCATTAGAATTATGAACAATATCAAAATGTCCAATAAATGTATCTAAAGTTGGATATTTTATATTACAAATTTGACAAGTAATATATTTTTTATTATTATTACAAATATGTTCAGAAAATAAAATATCAGATGAAAATTTTATTGTACAGTTAGAACATGATAAAATATCAACATCATGTAACAATACCCTTGCATGTTTATTACTATTACATGGAGTTTTTGATAATGCAAGACAAACATTACATTTCAAATTCGTAATTTTGCTTTTATAATCATTCAAATATACAGTGTTGGTTTTTAAATTAAGTACACCTTTATAAGCATGACTTTTAAATGCTTCTTCTGATAAAAAATATTGATATTTTTCCATGTTTACATCTGCATCAAGTTCTAAATGTCTTTTCAAATCAGCACTAGATTGTTGCAATAATTGACAATATGGACATTTATATATATGACAAACAATATGATTAATATAATTTTTGATCTCAATTTCTAAACCACAATGTTTACATACTTTACATGTATTTTGAGTCATGTTTGAAATTTCATATTTTCTTTTTACACCAGTTTTAACATTATTTATATCTGGTATAGAAATTAAAAACTCCTGGATATTTTCTACGTGATTTACATCTCCTTTACTTAAATTAGAATTATGTATACTATAATTTTGTGAATCTGCAATTGTTACTATATCAATATTTTCTATTTCTTTTTTAAAATGAAAATTAAAATTACGACAAGCATAAAATTGTAAAAAACATTTTTCACATTTCCATAAATTCAATGTTATATTTTGTAAATGATCTTCTATATCAATATTTAATACATTATTATCTAAATTTATCACAGTTATTTTACATACTGGGCATTCAACTTCAGTATTTATTCCACATGTTTGAAAATGAGATTCAAAATATTCCTCTTTAGAAAAATCTTTGAGACAAGTTTTACAAGATAGATACAATTTAACATTTTTTATATTATCAGAGTGTCCATTTAATTGATTTTTATTTTCCATATGATAAAATTTTATATGATTTAAAAGTAGTTTCATATCATAATAAGTTTCCTTAGAATTAGCACATAAGTCACAGGTAAAACTCAACTTCACGTGTAAACAGTTGATGCAAACTTTCTCGTTGAATTTCGCTTGTTCATTGACAAAAACAGAGAGTAGAGACCCGCACTTATCACATGTGTCAGGGTCGTCCTTTTCTCTTAGAGATGAGTTCATAGTTCCGGTGGAAGTTTGGTTGATAAGTTGCCGGAACGAAGGATCCTGTGCGAGAAAAATGAAAATTACTACAAACGCAATAGCTTTGAGCATCATGAGTTACAGGCTATCAGAGATCTCTGGGTCATTTGCTTCATCTATACTGTGATTATAGTACTTAAAGGCCCTATGACCATTTCCCAGTATTAAGTCCACAGTTAGTATTGCCTCAGTATGATACGGCTGCATAAAAAAAATGTTTTAGAAGCAATAATATCAGAGATAATAGCCGATGAAAAGGCACCTGTGACGTCATTTGTACCCATTCTGCGGCGACGGTATAGGGAAATCCCTGCAAAAGATAGGTTCACTCTAGCTGCAGCCACGGACATAATTTTAATTCTGGAATCTTTAAGTTTTACCAGGGCAGTCTTGATAGTTTTTGTCAAATATCCCGAAAGACTTTTGTTGTTGACATTCACACAGACTGTCTTATTGCAGTAGCAAGAAGAGAAAAATATTGCATAGGAAACAATGTTAAATATTTGGCTTATATTGCTACTGCAATAAGTCAGTCTGTGTGAACGTCAACAACAAAATTCTTTCAGGATATTTGACAAATACTATCAAGATCCCTGGTAAAATTTCAACATTCCAGAATTAAAATTATGTCCGTGGTTGCAGCTAGAGTGAACCTATCTTTTGCAGGGATTTCCCTATACCGTCGCCGCAGAATGGGTACAAATGATGCCACAGGTGCTTTTTCATCGGCTATTATCTCTGATATTATTGCTGCTAGAACACTTTTTTTTATGCAGCCGTATCATACTGAGGCAATACTAATCGTGGACTTAATACTGTGAAATAGTCATAGGGCCTTTAAGTACACCATATGGCCACTTTTCAGTGATCTAATTGGCTAAACATGGTAACGTGAGGAACTTAAGTAACGTTTATACTTATGTACCAGGGATATAGATGGGGCAGTATGTCTAGAACATTTTGAGTTCAGAAGATTCAGTTTTCAGGGATGATGTCTCACATAAGCAACATTATGTACGAGACACTGTCCATGAAAACAGTCATCCTCTGAAACTTTTGGTAAATTATCAAGTTACTTGTCTCTGGATATGAATAGTATAAAGTAATTTTAACACCATACAAACAATAAACATATGAAAGCCATAAACAATTTTTACAGTACTAATAAAAAAACTGTAAAATTCTGGGGGGTCTTCAAATAACACAAATTACAACAATCTTAAAATTAAGACAGTCTTAGCGTATTCTTCATTGTTGCGCTAAGACAGTCTTTGGCTAAGTTTAGGTTAAGTAGTGTTATTTGAAGACCTCCCTATACTAAATCACTTAGGTATAGATACTGTAGGTATGTAGGTACTTGCAATGACATAAAAAAATGACTATCCACCACATAGCATTGAAAAAGCACTTATTAATAATACCGCCGGACCAAATCCTTGCCTGGCTACTTAGATGTTAGTTAATAACTGTTATAAATAAGATAGATAAAGCAAGCACTATTAACTTTTGCTTGGAGAAAGGCATTTTTTTTTTAAAATCCTTGCTACACTCTATTCAAATATAAATCATATCCAAACTGGCTATACTTTAACATGGTCGGATTGTAGTGTACAAGCAAGAGTTTCGTGACATCTCACCTTGCCATCCTCAACGCTGGCTACGTCATTCCAGCTGATCGAGACGAGGCAGTCAGGCAGTTCCTCTTTGATCTCCATCATATCAGTCTCCTGTAAACGTGGGGAGAAATTAGACAACAATAATTATATTAGTTAGGTATTAATTAGATCCACTCTGTAGTGTAGTGGTTAGAACCCCTGGCTCTGGTCCGAGAGGTCCCCGGTTCAATACTCGAACACGGCAGACTTTTCGTGACTTGGGATGGGTGTGACTGATGGAGTGGTAGGAGGAAGGCAGCTTACGGCTGTCTATACTCTGCTGCTCTGCAGACTTGCACTGACACTGCAGGCTGCACAGATCTGGTAGTAGGAGCCTAGAAGAGTGCAGGAAAGAGTTCTGGGAGCCTGGTAAGCCCCAGCACGGTCACAAGATAACTCTTACTGTCAAGGCTAAATATCGGCCTGGCCACACCCGAAAGGGTAAAATGGTGTCAAGGGTATTGACTTTATTATTAACTTTATAAATTATATACAGTAAACTGGGGGCCAAGCTAAATGTCTCATCTAAGGGATACCATGAGCCAATGAAAAAGGTGTTGCCATTTTGGTGGCACAGCTGGAGATGAAGCTGAACAACAGCTGCACTATTTGGCAACTTTGCTTGATATTACGCTATTCATTGGCTGGCGGCACTCCTGTTTGATGGGACTTTTAGCTTGGCCTCCAGGGTACAAGGTATGCATACAGAACTTAATATTTTTGAATATTCTTTTGTTATACAGTTATTACACTCCTATCACCAAGGCCAAAAGCCTTACTGTAACAAAGGGAAATTAAAAATTGTCTACAGAGAGGCCTTATGGGTGACGTTAGGAAAGACGTTTGGCATCAAGGTATGAGCAAAATTACTAAAAGAAGGAGGCACATTGACTGAACTTAACTCCACAAATTCAACACACATCAACAACACTTCTAACTTTAAACCTATCATATTCAGTAGCCATGAAGTACAGGCAATCTGCAAAATTTCACCTGTATCACACAGGTAAGTAAGGAATTCGATAGAAGCTGTAACATCAGCAGCACTTGCTTATTTATCTATGCAATAAAGATTAAATATTGCAAATTGCCAACATAACGGTATATTATGTACTTATTATACCGCTCGCTACTGATATTTCTACAAATCACGCGCGGATAACATGGCCAGCCCGGGGATATCTTACCTCGCAGTCAACGCCTCTGTTTGTTTCCTCCAGGTTACAGTTGAGCCCGTGAGGAGGGACGTCAATTAAGACGAGGCAGTCAGAGAGCTCCTCTTTGACCTCCAGCATTGCAGTCTGCTGTAAAAGTAGGGAGGAATTAGATAAAAGTACAGAGTCTGAGTTACGGTGCTTTTAAATATGCACACTCTAAAATTGTTTCAAAGCTTCGTTGCAGAGCTCTGTAGCGCTCACATTTATAGTTATATTTTGTATGATATGCATACATAGGCTGCTCGTGCACCTATGCAAACGATAAAAATATGGGGCATCCAAAATATGATCTAAAGTATAAAAAAATTGGGACATACATTCAACACATTTACATATGAAACACACAGTATGCATAAACAAAATAGTTTCTAAGTCAGCAATGTCAGTCACCATCATTCGAAGAGAAGTGGGGTTAGAGAAACACCGGCATGACCGGCACATGGCACATCACTGGCACATGCATACCGGCTGTGATTCATGTGTCATACAGAATTTTCGAGTCAAAATTTATATCCCTAAATGCTAACATAATAAAGATTGCAAGATATACTTACATTCAATAATTTGATAGCTTTATTATCACTATAAATCTACTAATTTATATAATAATTGATTGAAAATTTTAAGACGGAATAAAACGTAAACAATTGGCGGCCATGTTTTATTTTTTGACTGCAACCAATCAAAAAAAGGCTGAAAATAGGAGCGCAAATATTTGAATTCTCGCCACTTCTAAAAAAGAACAAAGGTTAAAAAACAGAAAATTAAAACAAAAAGTCAATATCAGAGAGACCAGAGAATATTCAGAGAAATAAAAATTTCAGGGACTTTATGAGAATTTAAAATTTTCTCAATTTTCTGGAGCTGGGTCTCCGATAATCTTCGGTGTCCGAAATCCTATAATGAAACACCTCTCTCAAATCAATATGATCCAGAGATCGAATTAAAAGTCTCTTGAGTGTGATCAATGATCATAATAATAATAATAATAATTATTGGCAAAATGAGCACTAGGCACTAACTGCAGAAATAAAGTCAATAAGTCTGTTCGTAAATGTACAATCAGAAAGAATCGATTATTTGTGAATTTTGTGATGAACCTTATGTTCCATGTACAGAAGATTCATCACAAATAATCATAGAGATAATATACTGTACAATATATATAACTCTATTAATCGATTCTTTCTGATTGTGTATTTACGAACAGACCTATGATAATAGTGTTAAAAAAGCACATTAATATGCTTTCCTTTTTTTTATATGACTTATTGGAATTTAAAAAAAATCGTGTTGAAAATAAAAAATATTAGGGAATAAAAATTGCACCAAAAATTAACATGTTACAAAAGTTTAATAAATATAATTATACATTGTATAATACGTTGAGTTTTAAATTATACTGATTGTAAAAATATATTCCAAGCATTTTAATTTTTTTTAACGCATTTTCTGTAAAATCATGCTGCAAAACGCTATTCATAATATACAACGCCTTTCCCTAATATGCTTGCGTGTTATAAATTAATAGATAAACGAACGAATTAAGGATTCAGGGTTAAAAAAACATATGTTTTTTTTCCTGCAATCTGCAAACTAGCTATCACAGTGAAAAATACATGAATAGCTAAATTGTTTATAAATTAGCTATAATTATGTACAGACATGATTTTCGTAAATACATTGTTTTTTTTTAATTCCACTTAATAATAAATAATGATAATAATTAATAATGCTGATGGGGATAATATTCCTGCATGGAAACATGGCATATATATTATGTGGAATTTAATGGGCAATTGTAAGAATGAGTGCTTTTCTCATCTGCCAACTTTTTTATGATCTTGGAGCTCAAAGTGGGGTGCATGATAGGTAGGGATATGGTAGGGAAAGGATGGTGGCCAAGGCCTGTTACGCGTCCCAACATTCGCCGAGGTGAGACTGAGGGAACTGTGGAAAACCTAAATCAGGATGGACATCCCATCTACTGTATATACTTTTTTTTACCAATGAACCAAATTGATATCCAAAGCCTGCATGGGGAACCACACATGAGTGCATCACTGTATTGGGTGGAAAGCGATATTATTTACGTGATTTTTGAAACAAAGTAATTAATTTTTACTTGAAACGGTCATCCATCCAAGTACTAACCACGCTTGACGTAGCTTGACTTCGGTGATCTAAAAAGAACCAGTGCACTGTGCCACGCCCAACCTCGATCAAATTACAACTCTCCATCTCTTAAGCAGAGGGAAACGTTCGCGATGAATTGATCGAGGTGTTCAATTGTATCTAACATTATAGATTTTCGATAGAGTATTTCAAATGCTCCTATTAGCTCTCAAGAGATTGGTGATTGCTATGACATAAATGATGTATTGATGGAATTTTTAACAAGCTGTCATTAGTGCTAAGTCCTTTATTGGCAATGATCCAAAATTTAGAGGAACTACTATAGGCTGTAAATAAGAACATAAAATTAAATTTAATTTTCCAATAAATGAGTTCCTATTTTATTGGATACTACTATAATACGATTTTTATTTTATTTTACAAAAGTGGCTTTTTAAAATCCTCTTTTGTAGTTCTAATGAGAAGAAATTCTCTTTTAAAATAAAAGCGCTGAGTATTTTCATTGATTTTTAAACTACAGGAGTTATTATTATACTAGGATATAGTATACAAAATGTATTATTAAAAGTTTCAACAAGGCATATGTCTGTCGCGTATACTTTGATCGACTAAAGCAGGAATTTCAGATATGTAGTGCTCTTATAATTAAGAAAAAATACAATCAAATTATTTTTATATTTTATAAGTAACCAGAAATGTGAAGTTTATATTTATTCTGTTTCTTTGCGAGGACGCTATTATGTAATTAGCTATATATATTATACGGTACTACGTTTGCCGACAACTTTTTGCTTTACTTTTTAGGAATTGTGTATTTAAGATTTTTATATTTATTAAAACATATAATAAAAAATGTAAAATAACACCAGAAATAAATTATCAGAGGCAAATTCAACAACTTTATAAAGTTAAGGATACTATTATAAATATTATTCATATTTCAAAGTTAAGAAAAATAACAAAAATATACGATGAAACACATCTGGCTTAAAAAAACTAGTTTTCTTTCTTGTTGAGTCGAACATAAAATTTCCAGCTACACAATAACAAGTCAAGCTGTTGCACATTCTTTAATTAAAAAAACAACAAAGTGATTTTAACTTTTAGCACCGAAGCATTTCTTTTAAATTTATGACAGTGCAGAACAGGAAAAAAATATATGTTATTTTTTTGATAAATTTTAGTATTTCAAGATCTCAATAAGGAACCCTGTTAATTATCAAAAAATACTTTCAGGGGAATTTGAAAATCACCAACAATAGTGTATCTTCCTGACCAGTGTTGTGAAAAAGAAGATAAATTTTAACACACAGACTTTTATTATCTTATATTTAACAAAGGAAATTTAATGACTCTCTTAAAGAAAACCGTCCCTTTGAATTTTACCAAATCATACATTAATTATTATTGATGAAGTTAAAAATTTAAATGTTACTTCATTCGATTTCTTCGTACAAAAACATTTTATGACTCTTGATAGTAATTGAATTAACCAATGCGTACTGAATGTTAAATAATCGTTTCTAATTAATAATTTTTGTCCATATCGAATGCTATATATTAATTTAAAATTTAAATAATAAACTCTGATTTATATTAAAATTTAAATTTGTGTAATATCAATATAAAAATATAAAATTACTAGTATAAAATTTTGATTTTTTTTTTAATATATCACGTCTATACACATAACAATCTTGTTTTTCTTAAGGTGAGAAGGCCTATGAAGAAGTTTATATTTAGTTATCTACTATAAGCCAGCAACCAGCACAATGCACACTTTTTTAATGGTTTCCTATGCCACCAAACAGGCTTCAGCCCTCAAAAAATGAAATCTCATCGTGTTTGGATCGTTTTCTCTCCCGAATGATGGCGGAAATACACGAACAAAATCTGCAAAAAGTTCCAAACATTTAATCGTAGCAAAATAGCCTGCATGTATGTAAATTTTATTGCATATATTTATATTATATGAGTTCTTTATTGTCAAATTTATTCAGATTTTTCTAACACTCTCAAAATTGTAGTGCAAAACACTATGCGATGACGTCATAGTCATGTAACATCTATGTCCAAACTTGTGTGATAAATATTCACTTGAATAATTATCTTAATTTGGATGGAAACTGGAAAGGGAGCTCTTGTGAAAAAACATCCATATGAATTTTTCCAAATCATGAGCATTTAAGTTTTACATCCTTAAAATTTATTTCGTTTTATTTCTTTTCTTATCTCATAACTCATAAACGTCACAGTGTTATATTTTATAGCACAATTTTGGGTACGTTGTTAAAATATTAATTAAACATTATTTTAGGTCCTTCATCCAAACATGAAGTAAAAAATTTCGTTCATATTTACTTAAAATATAAATTTCACGTTATTATAAGACGATATAAAATTTCTAAGGATAATTAACATACGTATATTTCAATACAAGATAGTTTCATCTCCATACAAATGAGTGGAGTATATAAATTGTCTTGCATTAAAAAATTGTATACAATATATAATAAATGGAACGTATCTAGTCACAAAATATAATCACATGTAAATTTAACTTTTAAGGGGCGTCGCACACTGCCGCGTATCGCATCGTATCATATATATGACTTCGCGTGATAAAAAATTTAGAACTGAATTTAAATGAGAAATTTGTATTTCTTATTTATACGATCGCATGCGATACGAAACGAAGCTCTGACCACGTACACCTGATAGATTCTTAATTTTTGTTATCATACGCTGCGAATTCATACGATTTAGTGTGCGACATTCCTAAAAGAGCTAGTTTTATAATACACGTTTGGTGTATCTACGAAGAGTTTGCGTGTGTTTTGGTCCATTGTCGTGCAACAGCATGAGCAGCCAGTGGTAGGGAGGCTGGGTCGATCAATAACTAGTGGAGCCCACGCCCCTTCCCCATCCTCCTCTCTCTCAGACTCACTCTCCCAACATCAAGGGTTTTACGTACGTGCTGTAATCGTAGTACACGCTCACCACTTGAAACTACCCCCTACCATGATGATGACATAAACCCTCCTACCACCAACCAACTCTCGTCATATACCAGGCAATGTAATAATTAAACTGAGCTCCTGTTTTACTATGCAAATATATGTAAATTATAAGATTTGTATACATATTTTTATTTGTTCTACATGTCATAAAACATAACATTTGGATTTAAACTGTTGTAATATATTATAATCATAGCCTGGTTGATAGTGGCATATTTAACAATGTATTTTATGTGACGATATATAATTTTACATTATATAAGGGCTTTTAAATACTAAATTTTACAATGGGATATAATAATAAAATCTGAAACGGAGAAATGTTGTTACAGCTCGTGTTTATTTAGATTAAGGTAGAGATAACGCCGAACAGCTGTTTGACGTAGTCCCCTTTGAATAACATTAAAATCTTAGCAAATTCACAAAAATTCTGAAATTTTTTTGAGAGGCAGATATTAGTGCCTAAAAGCCATAGAAAAAGTTTCAAAACAATTTAACGAGCCAATTTTTTAAAATTAAATTCTTAGTTGGTCTCTCCATGGGAAAGCCCTATATATGCTGAAAATTAAAAAAATTAATTAAAAAAAAAATCGGCTCGTTAAATTGTTTTGAAACTTTTTCTATGACTTTTAAGCACTAATATCTGTCTCTCAAAAAAATTTCAAAATTTTTGTGAATTTGCTAAGGTTTGCATGTTAATCAAAGGGAAGTACGTCGAACAGCTGTTCAGCGTTATCTCTACCTTAAACAAATTTTACAATAACTGAGAAACAATCAGAGGCGTACATATTTTATGACCAGAAATAAAATTATAATGACATTTTTGGTCATATTTCTGGCTATATTAATATAAGACACATTAAGATTCAAAAAGTTTTTACAAGTTTAGGTTTAAGTACTGTATGTAAATTGCATAACTTTTTTAAAACCATACCAGATCAGACAGAAATAATATTATTAAAAAATACATTATACATAAAAAATTGATGCGAGACATAATATACTGTAGTTTAGTTCGTTTGATTATGCTTGATTATAGTTTTTATTTCTTTCTATTTTTTTAAAATTAATTTTTGTGTCATTGTATTAATTGCCCACTCTTGAAATTCAAAACTTTCAAAAGGCTTTTATTCAGAAAACATATAATTAATACAATACAAATTGCCTTACGCCTGCAAGTTTCAAATCTAGGCAACTCTTTTTACATTTGTGTAATGCAGGTTGCATCTATTGTAATCAAGGCGTAATAATAAATTGAACTTTTTGCTAAAACAGTAGAAAAAAAATCATTTTTAATAAGAAAAATAATGATTATCTATATCGTTTATCTAGATATTAAATTAACAATATTATTTCACTTATAATTTTGAATTATAACTATATACCCTGGTTCACATTTAACTTGGTTTTCGTCGTGATTATAACGTCTTCAGTCATTGGTAGCTGGTTTGTTATGAAGAATCGAGCCGAGCCGAAGTTTTTCCGAGCGTTTCCGACAAAAACCAAATTAAATATGAGCTTATAACAAAATGCGGATCAATTAATTTAATCCTTACATCATGTATTTGATCCTCTTAACTCAGTTATTATTAAGTTAGCAACGATTGCATGTCATCCGCACTTATTGGGCTTCACTCAAAGTCACACAGTTACTGCTGACTTATTCAATTATACGGCTGCCTGTCTGAAGTGTACAGCGCTGCTTGCAAAATATAACCCACTATGAACTTGTTATGGTGATACTTTTTTTTTTTTTTTTTTTTTTTTTTGCTTCAATAAACTCTTTTTGTAAGGGTTAAGTGAACCCTACCTAGCATATTGCTTAGGGTTTGTGAGTCCCTTCCAAACCGGAGCAGCCATGGCATATAGCAATCCATCCCAGCATTTACCTGCTTGTGACTGAGGAAACCATGGTGATACTATAGTTATGAAAATTCGACCTTAACTCTTACTAAACGTCCGTGCATGTCTTTTACAGTTCTTATTACAAAAAGGTTAGTAGATCGTAAATTACTTTAAAGCATTAAGTTCTGTACACTTTTTCCTATATTGTATATTAATAATATTATATAATAGTACTAATACTATATTTCAAAAAAATCAAATCATATTTGAAAATTTTCATCTTATCCTTAAAACGTCTAATAAACCTAATTTTGTTGTGTTTGCTCAAAGTAAGGATAAAATGGAGATTTTTTTTAGCATTTTATAAGGAATATCTCATTTTATGTGTTGTTGTTTTTTCTCAAAAATGGTATAAAATAGGAGGAAAAAATGAAAAAAAGACGTTAAAAGGAAATAAAATATGGAATTTATTTCAATTCGATTATTAATTATTGGTAAATAAAATTACAACAATATTCCATCTAGTGTTATCGGACTGAGGCAGGTCATTAGACTCGTTAGTCAAATCAGCATCTTTTTCAAAATAAAATTAATTTATTTACTTTTTTCACTCCAACAAGTTAAAATAAAAAATTATTTGCTCTCCATTTTGTATTTTAAAATATATTTTAGTTAATAATCAGGAAAAACAAAAAATGAGCAATGACTGCCAATGGTGACATAAATCCTTGAAGTGACAAAAGTAAAATAGCCTGAATAGATGGTGAACTACTCTGAAAATTGCAGTAAACTTTTCTGACAGTATCATATGACATTCATTTTATTAAAAAAATTTTAATCAAAAGTTGTTCTAGTTTTCTAGTTAGAATATTCAACATTGAAAAATCATTGTTTTTTAATTGGGACTGCTGTAACTATTATTGTCATAATAAGCATTTCTTTTACACATAAAAATTAATAACTCAGGAACTTTACTTTTTTATATTAATAGATTAAAAGTTAATTCACATCAGGGATATAATTTTATTCTCATAATAAATAAATTCAATAGGAAATCCTATTATTTTAGTTACTTTCTCGTATATTATACCTAACCTGTCTTTATACTCAAGGGATGGAGGGCGGTCAAGAAAGGCCACATATACCCTGGGGTGACTATAATAGCAATCTTATAGGATAAGATGAGGATTAAGGAGACTGAATTTTGAGATTACTAGGATAAGAAAAAAATATTTCTTTGGTTTTATGTTAACTTAAAATGAATACAAAAATATCACAAACCTCATTAAAAAAAATTTAAAGAAAAAAATATCAAACTAATCTATAAATTTAATCAAAAACTAACAAAAAAAACATTCATTAAAAAAAATGTCTCGATATGTTGCCAAAAGCTCTTTATATACACAAAGCTTGGGGGGATTGGCAAAATATAAAAAGGGGGATGAAAGTTTTGAGGGGAGGTAGTTTCACTTCCCCTACTTTATGCTGGCAGCTCGTTTGAAGCGAGCAAGCTCAGTGCAAAACGTAGCCCGGACCGAGACAGAGATAGTATCACTGTGTGTCTTTAATATTAGTGTGTTGTTTTGATATGAGATTATCATGATAGGTGAGTCATTGGCTATTTAAATGTCAGCTGTAGATAAATGTCAAATATTGTCAACAGGTATCAAATTTAAATTATAATAACTACTATTTAATCCTGATTTATTCTTGAAGATAAATTATTGTGAAATTTTACACTAGGTAATGGGGTTATTAATATTAATCTCTGCAGGACAATATTTGTAAATAATGTATCATAAAAAAAATAGAAAAAGTAGAGGGTATAGTCTAGGGAAATAATAGTTATAATTTTAATATTTAGAGAAATTTAGATGCAATGCATGTGTGTAGTTATTTTTTTTATAATTTATATTACATTTCCATAGACCACAAGCTAATTTTGTTCACAAGTATATAAAGAATAAAATGTATACAACTTTTTAAATTATAGTTCAGTGTTAATAATAATTAAAAATATTATTGAATATCAATTAAAGTATATGACGTCATAGGTAGAGTTTTTGTATATAATGACGTGCACAAGCATGTTAATGTTTAATTAAATTTTGTATCAATTTTGAGATATAATTTAACGTTTTAATAACAATGAAAACATTGTAGCAGTGGACTATGTGCATGACTTTTTAATTGTAATATTTGGATAAAAATACCAAGGGAGTTGTTATTTTTAATTTTTTACGATAGTTTTGAACCCTGCACCATTAAAATTGTGTTGTAAAATATAAAAAAAAAATATTCAGAATTTTAGATTAAAAATCATTAAAAATTTTAATAAAATTGTTGACAAAGATGTTTTTTATTATTATTATTATTCACTCTAAATTTGAGCAAATTTGTAGAAATATAGCATGTAAAATTTAATAACTTAGTATTCTATATTATAAATTTTTAAACAATTTTTTTATACTGTTAGTTTTAAATAAATAAATTCCTTCATTGCTGTTAGAATAATTTAAATGTTATATTTAATAATGACTTGGTATATTTCTACATAGGCAAAAGTTGTTGTCACTATTAATTAGCCGGTATTACACGATACAATTTTTCTAACTATTGAATACAATTTTTCCTTTCATTTTCCTTTCATCTTCATACAAACAAATGGAGTTCAAATTTTCTTGAAAGGAAAAATTGTATTCAATAGTTAGAAAAATTGTATCGTGTAATACCGGCTTAAAACTGTTATGTACAATACAAAATTCATAACTGTAATAATTTTATTTAATTAACTAACATTATAAGAAATAGTGAGTCATAAATATTTTTAATTAAAAATAATAAATTCATATCTGTAATATATAATTTCTAATGCTACATTGATCTTTACTAATAGAGCTTGCGGCTTGTCATGACGTTAAGTTAGAAACCATTAAACGAAACTCGCTATCATAAATAGAAATTTAAATTATTAATATTTAAGGCTCCTCGCCATGTTAAAGTTTCATCAAATCCGACACGCACGCTCGCATGTCTGGTCAATAATATAACACGAGAGTGATCACTAATTAACAGAGCACCTGTATCACTTCACTCAGTTACTGTTGCTTTCAAGAGAGGGGGACGTTGTTCAAATAAGAGGATTTCATTTAAGGTAGAGATAACACGGATCAGCTGGCCCAATGCTAAAAAAATCAAATTAAAAAAAATATGAAAAAAAAATTAAAATGTTCTCCTCTACATCCCCTAATCAGTAGGTAAAATATCAGGTATGCAAAAACGAGCTAGTTTTCGAGTTATTAATTTTTAAAGTTCCCTAATTTAACATGGAGAAATGGAACTTCCATGTTAAATGAGTTAACTTTCAAAATTAATAACTCGAAAACTAGCTCATTTTTGCATACCTGATATTTTACCTACTGATAGGGGATGTAGAGGAGAACATTTTAAATTTTTTTCATAATTTTTGTGAATGGATTTTTTTTAGCATTGGGCCAGCTGATCCGTATTATCTCTATCTTTATGTCAAGTTAAGTAAAAATCTTCATTACTCTAACATAACATGAGTACTGATTTTGTATTACAATGACAAAAATGTATTATCGATTTATGAATGAATTATTAGATGGGATGAAGGTAATGAAAATAATTATAATCGATTATCATCTGATTGTGTATTTACGACCAGGCCTAATGTTCTGAGAATGATAATGGATAACCTGCATGATTTTTTTTTTAATTATGCTACTGATTTTTTTTTTAGTCACAGAACTATTTTTAAATAATTATTGAAAGTGCTGCCACGCCCCCTGGAGGCGTCTAGGCCCTGTCCTTTTTTATTAAGGATTCAGGGATGCTTTTCACCAATAATAATTATTTAAAAATAGTTACGGGACTAAAAAAAAAATCAGAGTAGCATAATTTGGTATCCTCTGTTCATTTCTGCAATAAATTTTTTCCTTGAGTTTGTCCATTATCATTTTTAATATTTTTATGTATTTATAACAACAAATTTTGTTTCATCGATTTCTATTCTTTAGTGGATCTATTATTATAATCAAAAGTTCAAAGGTCAGTTCTTTTCGTCATCGCTGTCACTGCTTTGGTCACTTTCTCGATTTTTTTTTTTTTTTTAATATGTACTCACCTGCTTGAACCAATTAAAGTTTGTTAATTACAATATGTCATATCTATTGAAGTAATATTTTCAAATTAATTAACACTATAATTATTCATATAAATCATTTAATTCCAATTAATGTTAAAAAAAATCAAATTAAAAAAAATATAAAAAAAAAATAAAATGTTCTCCTCTACATCCCCTATCAGTAGGTAAAATATCAGGTATGCAAAAACGAGCTAGTTTTTGAGTTATTAATTTTTTAAGTTCTCTAATTTAACATGGAGAATTATTCAATATTCTAATATTCAAGTCTATTATTTTACGTTTTATAGGCCAGTCTACATGGTTATTATTTCTCCACTATACCTCACAAAGGTACTTAATTATATTTGAATGATCAATTTATATATAGAGGCTTCAAGTTAGGCTGATTTTGCGTTGTTTCCACCATCCTATATCTAACTATGTAAAAAACAACAACACTTTTTTGACACAAAAGAACATTTCCAGAGGGAAATTAGTTATTGATTCATTATTGGAAGATCCCTAAATATAAGGGGATTAAGAGATATTTTCAAATCAATAGGTCTGTTTGTAAATGCACAATATTTTCATTCAGTTTAACCTTCTGTACAGGGAACATAAGGATCATCTAATAACTGATTATTTTCTGATTGTGTATTTACGAACAGACCTAATAAATTTAATAACAGATAAATATAAACTGTATTATATATATATATATATTATATATTATATTTTGTATGTGTCCCTTTAGTTAAAAAATTCGTCTTCAACTCATTCTTTACACGTATAAACCTGATTTTTTTTACCTCTAAAACATGGCACGTACATCTTATTTTCTCTTGTTAAAAATGAGGATGAAATAAAGACAACATTTCTAACATTTTATGCTGAAGAAAATGAAAAAAGACGAGAGGAAAGCATAATAGCGAATAAAAGATTAAATTTATTTCAACTCGAAGGCTCAATAATACGTAGAAAATTTTCCCACTGGAAAACACTTGAAGTCTGTACTATTTAATTAACGTCAATATATAATAAAGTCTGCGATATAGAGCGTCGTCATTTCCCGCTAACACAATGGGACATAATTACCACGGCCGATTTATTTTCAACATTGAGTGTCAAGCAAGTTTGATGTGGCGAGACTCATGGTGACGTCAGTAGGCAGTCAGCCAAACTTTTGACCACGTGGTTTAGAGGTGTGTGCCAGATGGAACCAAGGACAAAACACAATATATTTATAATTGTTGTCCATGGTTGAGTTGAATAAATTATACAACGAAAGATAAGTCTTTTTAACATTATATTTAGCAGCAAAATGATTAAAAATACGTTAAAGGTCATGTTTAATGGTGTCACGTGACGTATAATGAAATGAATGCCTCTGACGTCAGATATACAATTTTATTGTTTAGTCTTATAAGAACAATACAAAATAATTCGAATTTAGAGTAAAATTTGTTCTTTAAAAAATAAAATTTCATGAACAAGAATAAAAGCCGGTAATACACAATACAAAATTTTCTAATAATTTTATTATTTTATACAATTTTCTCTTGCAGGAAAACTTTAACTCGATTTATTTGATGTATGGAGATTAAATTTTCTTGTAAGGAAAAATTGTATGCAAAATTGTATCGTGTAATACACAGACATTAAATTTAACTGAAAAATGTACCTATAGTTGAAGGAAAATCTTATATATCGTAATTTCAAGTTAAAAGTAAAGTTAATCTTTTTTTAAAGATTATCAAAAATGTTATTCAAATGTTATAAATATAAAACAACATTTTTTCGCATATTTCATAATTATGTAAGATTTTGAGGCACGTATTAAAGTAGGGTGATGGAGATGATAATGAAAACCCCATATACTAAAATTTAAGATCAATCACTCCTTCCCGACTCCTTTAATTTCCTTCTCTCGAATATTGTTTCTGATTCTCCCTTTTGTTTCAGCCGCAGACATGGGATGTGTGCGGGGGGTGGCGTACTGCCTGTTGTGGTACCTCAGCATCCTGGCGGGTTTCTACACTTTGTACTGCCCGCTACTGCCCCTCCTGGTCCTGGCACCCGAGTTGTACCGAGACTTCACGGAGATTCTCTTCGTCGTATGGGAGACGTACCCTGTCGTGAGTACCTCCCTTTACTCTTTCAACAACCCTAAAATTACCAAAGAGAGGGTTCAAACGACCCACTCTTATAAAGCTGGAAAAAAAAATGCGAATGACTACTTCAAAATTTCTGAAAGTTTTTTAATCTTTAAAGCCAGTCAGAAAGAGAGGGTTCATTTGAGTGTTAAAAAATTGTTATTGGATAAGTGTTTCTATAGCGTCAAAAGCTATATGGACCATGATTTTATTTCTGCATGTTAACTTGAATAACTATTGTTAATTGTGACGTGTCTTATTAACCTCAACAAAAGTCTACTGTGATGTTTTGATTGTAGGAGAGAATGGATTAATAAAAAAAATTTTAATTTTTTTTTTTTTTTAATTGAAATGTGTTTCCATAAAAAAAAATAGAGAGAAAAAAAAACTTTAAAAAATATTTGACTAACATGGGGGTTTAAATAGTGATATATGGGTCATTTAATCCCCATCCCTTCCACTGGTATATCGTAGGACCAAAAAAAAGTAATATTTTAGGGTAAAATCTCTTCTAGATAAAGAACCTCTAGTTAGGTATTGTAAATTTACTCAGATTTTTATGAGCCCTCAAAATCGAGGGGAAAGACGCTGTGACGTCATTGTAGTAAATAATAATGCAACGTCCTTTTCACGTGACGTCCGTTTTGAAGCACCATTTTAAGGATATTCATAAAATCTGAGTAAATTTACAATACACGACTAGAGTTCCTCTATCTGATAAAAAATTTCATAAAGGTTGTTTACTAAAACTTGACACCTCGACAGGCGCTGATGGAGGTGCTGATGGGCACCAAGGTGACGGTGGTTGGTGACGTCATCAACCCCTCGGAGCGGTCCCTGATCGTGATGAACCACCGCACAAGGCTAGACTGGAACTTCCTCTGGGCCGCCATGTTCCACGGCACCCGCCCGGCAGCTCACCGCCTCAAGATGGTGCTCAAGAGCGGGGTCAGGCATTTTCCGGGATTAGGTAACTACAACCCCTGCTAGGGTATTCATTACTTTACTATATAATATTAATATCCCCTGCTAGGGTATCCATTACTTTACTGTATAATACTAATACCCCTTGCTAGGGAATCCAGTACTTTACTACCTTTATATTATGCTGATATCGATGGGTCCGCTGAGCATTTTCAGAAATAGTAAAAAAAATAATAATTAAAAAATACCCAGTGCGTTTTCAATAAGGTTGAACTTCTACATTTTTAATGAGACTTTCAACTGTATTGCATGATGATATACACTTGTTATTTTGTGGCCGACAAAATACACACCAGCTCTTTCATCAAGGACTCAAGAATGTCCGACCGCGAAATTTATATTTTATAGTATATTTTGTTTAATTTGCATTAAATTGAAAGAATTCAAAAATTATAAAATTAATTATTTAGTATTTGCCGCATGATCACCACTAAAACTTCATGTTAATTTACATTAATAAGTATCAAAATTCTGTTGCATGTATTTCTTACTTCTGACAAATACGCGATATAGCGCGAATTAAATTAAGATTTTTAGTGCTTGTTTGCCTTCCGATTATTACATTATATGAATACAAGTATCAACAATTGAAAGAAAAGCGAGGTCTCAACCGGGTTTCGAACCCCGGTTGAGACCTCGTTTTTCTTTTAATTGTTGATACTTGTATTCATAATAATGTAATAATCAGATGGCGAACAAGCACTAAAAATCTTAATTTAAATTAGTAAATTATTATGTAACAATTAAGTATTTCCTATAAGGGAGGTGTGGCGCAGTGCGCTTGACCGGGTCTCGTCAGATCACCGAAGTCAAGCAACGCCGCGCGTGGTTAGTAGTTGGATGGGTGACCATTTTGAACAAAAACCACGTTTCCCACCCAGGGGTAAAACGTTGCGCTTTTCCACTATGTGGTTCCCCTGGCTTTGGACCATTGCACTTCCGGTTCATTGACAAAAAGCTGTAGCGTCCATCCTGGCTGAGGTTTCCACGTTTCCCTCAGCCGCAGGCAAATGCCGGGATGGATTTGCAAGGCCGTGGCCGCCCTCGTTCCAGAAGAGCCCGCGAAACGCTCAAGTTAGGGTTTCGGAAGGTTCGGGGTTTCAAAGTAGTGTGTAATTAGTAAATAGAAGTACCCAATAGGGTTTGATTAAAAAACTAATAATTATTAGACAATTTGTTGATGATCCTTTGTCCCCCCTGCAGGTTGGATCATGCAGATGACTTGCTTCCTGTACATCCACCGCAGCTGGGAGTTGGACCAACACCTCATGGGCAAAGTGCTCGAGTATTTCCGAGACATCAGGCACACCTGTCAGGTAAGAACAGTCCTAATATCTTAATGAAGTACCGACCTCAAAATTTTTATTGCAGAAATGGATAGAGGGTGCAAAAATATGCTACTCTGAATTTTTTCAGATTTTTCTGAGACCGGGAAGTATTTTTAAAAAATTATTGTAAGTCCAGTTTGATGACGTCACGAGGCACCTCTCCTCAAGAAAAGGATAGGACATTAACGCCCGTGACGTCATAAAATGGACTTTCAATAATTTTTTTAAAAAAACTTCCTGGTCTCAGAAAAGTCGGAAAAAATTCAGAGTAGCATATTTTTGCACCCTCTATCCATTTCTGCAATAAAAAAATTTGAGGTCGGTACTCCATTAAGTTGAATTTATATCATGGAGACTCAATATTTAGAGGAAATATTCTTATTCCCTTGAAGGCTTCAGGTGGTAATTAATTTTAAGCCGGTATTTCAATCAATTTTTCCTTACAAGAAATTCCTTTATGAGAAATTGTATATTTTAATACAGGCTTTATTTTTCATTCATCACCTTATCAATATTTTTTGTTATAAAATATATTATCAGTTGTCACGTTGTCGCCATGGCATGTAAATAACATAAATATTTATAAATTCTCACATATTAGACATTTTTTACTCTCGTCTCAGAAAAAATAGTATTAATAATAATAAATTAATAATAAGAAGATCTTCTCACGCCTCAGAATATCGTTGATCATACACAAAGCTGAAGCAAAAAACTTTTTTTTTTCTTTTTTACGAGGCGTGTTAGCTTTACCCAACTTGGCATCACTATATACATATTATACATATGAATATCACTCTTATAAATGGAGTAACGTGATTTTTGCGCAATTGAGTATTGACCTCAAATTTTTTTATTGCAGAAATGGATAGAGGGTGCAAAGTTATGCTACCCTGATTTTTTTCAGATTTTTTAGAGCGCGGGAACTATTTTTAAGAAATTATTGAAAGTTCTTTTTGTGACGTCACGAGACGCCGCTCTTTAAGAAAAAGATAGGACTTGACGCCGCGTGACGTCACAAATAGGACTTTCAATAATTTTTTAAAAATACTTCCCGGGCTCTAAAAAATCGGAAAAAAATCAGGATAGCATAACTTTTCACCCTCTATCCATTTATGCAATAAAAAAAATTGAGGACAATACTCCATTGACATGAAATCCAAGTAAATTTTTAAATTTAAATTAATATTAATAATTAATATTATATATATTTAAAAATCACAAAATTGCGTTTCTGACGATGAAATTGTGGATCTGTCAATAAAGATGCAGGGTCACTATATGATTTCATAGTAAGTGTGCAATTTTCACATCGAAACGCTTTAAAAAAAACTTCTCATGTTTTAAGCCCAACTTTAAAGTTCTGTTTCTAACGATGTTCTCCACCCCAGCTGTTGTTGTTCCCCGAAGGGACGGATCTCACTGTGGCCAGCAAGGCACGCAGTGACAAGTTCGCCCGAGAGCATGGACTCAGTTCGTACCAGAGGGTCATTCACCCTAAGACTACGGGCTTCGCTTTCTTGGCACAGCGCCTCAGAAACAGTGAGTATATACCAAGTCAGACAATGTTAGGAAGGTCCAAGTTTCAATACGTGGTTACTGATTGATTTCCAGTCAACGTATTCATTCCATAATGGAGTACCGACCTCAAAATTTTTTATCGCAGAAATGGATAGAGGGTGCAAAAATATGCTACTATGAATTTTTTCAGATTTTTCTGAGACCGGGAAGTATTTTTAAAAAATCATTGAAAGTACATTTTGATGACGTCACGAGGCGCCTCTCCTTAAGAAAAGGATAGGACATTAACGCCCGTGAAGTCATAAAACGGACTTTTAATAATTTTTTAAAAAATACTTCCCGGTCTCAGAAAAATCTGAAAAAAATCAGAGTAGCATATTTTTGCACCCTCTATTCATTTCTGCAGTAAAAAAAATTGAGGTTCGTACTCCATCCACGGTTATACGAAAGTAAAAAGAAAAAGAGAAGCAAAGATTGACAAAAATTGTCGGCAAACGTGATATTGGTAATCCACGAATCATATCGATGACGTCACGTTTCAGACGGCCAGCTGGACGCGGTGTATGACGTCACGATCGCCTATCCTCGCACGATGGCTCAGAGTGAACTAGACATGCTCAAGGGGAAGTTCCCTGAGGAGGTGCATTTCAAAATTACCAGGTAGGTACGAGGAGGCCTAGGGGCTATTTTAAAGTTTTTTTTTTTATTATTATCATTATTATTATTTTTTTACAAGGACACACTTTTGTGTGCTTGGAGCTTGAGGCGGGGTAATGGTTAGGGATCAGGGGGGGGGGAGGATAGTGGCCACGGCCTTTACGCATCTTAGCATGCAAGTGAGACTAAGGGAACCGTGGAAAATCTAAACCAGGACGGACACCTCTACTTTTTATCAATGAACCAAAGCGATGTCTAAAGCCTGGAGATTCACACACAAGTGATTTTTACTTGAAACGGTCACCCATCCAAGTACTAACTACGCTTGAAGTAGCTTGATTTCAGTGATCTAAAGAGACCCAATCAATGTATTTCTCCATGCTCATCCTTCTATTCTTATTCCAGGCACCCAGTCAACAGTATTCCACCAGATGAGACCGGGTCCCGAGAGTGGCTTAACTCGGTATGGGCAGAAAAGGAAGTTTGTTTGAATGACTTCTACTCAAAACAGGAGTTCTCCAAGGATCTGCCTCGTGTACACGAGCGTCCCTCGAGCGGTAGGATCGACAACACTTTACATTTGGCTCTATTAGCGTGGACCTCGCTCACTGTAGCTGCTATTTACGCCATATTCAATTTTCTGTGGTTTCAGATATGGGTACTATTATGTACGCTTTTCTTTGTAACTCTTTCTTTTACTTGTGATGGATTACAACATTTAGAAATTGGTTTATATTATGCAAGAAAACAACAAAAGAAATGTGAATAAATTATTTTAATAATTAAATTTAAATAAAAACAATGTGTTAAGATTTCTATAGCTTGTTGTAATAAATAAAAAAATGTAGCTCTCTGGGAGTTATACATGATAACGTTTGACATTTCCCTTGGTGTAACTATTTAATAAAACAAGTTATAAGAAATATATTCTAAAATTCTATACTATTTCTCGTATTAAAATATGCCAAAGAGCCTCTTACTAAATCGGTCGTAAACTGAAAAAAATTCTGAAGACTTTATAAAATATATTTAAAAAAAAATCTGCCTTCTTTAAACTCGATTTTAACGAATTAATGTAAACTGCCATAAATTTAAAAAATTAATGAATATATATAGTAAACGTATATTAAGCACTCTAGTCTTGTGTACTGAACTGCACTGTGTATATTATGTACAACGATTTGTGTTAGCTCATAGACGTCAGTGGTGATCAATGGGGTAGTTTTAAGATCATTTTTATTTTTCATCGGGAGATTCATCGTAGAAGATTCAGTAGCCAGTTCAATGGACTCCTGACAACAAGCTGGTTTCATTGGACTGGCTACTGAACCATCCATGACAATTCCTTCTATGAATAACAAAGAAAGATTCATCATAGAGGGTTCAGTAGCCAGTCCAATGGACTCCTGACAACGAGCTGATTCCATTGGACTGGCTACTGAACCTCCTACATTGATCCCTCTAATGTAAATAAAAATGAATGAATTAAAACTGCCCCAAGAAATCGCTAATAGCAGTGGGAAAGGGGAAGAACGGTGCTATTCTTATAATTAATGAAAATTTGAACTTCATAAAAACAAAGAATTGATAATATATGTATTAATTATTAACAATATACATATATTATACTATACATATAAATTCTTTGATAAAAATTTGATGGAAATTTATTTGTTGTATTATTTTATTGTTGTTTTTTACTAATTTTTTAAATTTCTTTTATAATAAAATATATAACCTTTTTTGGCATAACATGTATTGAACAAAAATTTCATATACTGCTGATTTTTTTATTATATTATTTTTTTATGATTATTTAGTGCTTAAATTTCAATTTTTTAAAATTAAAATCGACACTGACACTCCCACATAACATATACTGTATAATTAGGCCATTTGAATATTATATTAAAAATTTAATTTTGACATAACAATTAAAAATTTCTATCGAATTTTTAGTATTACTTTAAATAAAGTATTTATTAACAATGAAAATAAATAATTATACACATTAGACCAATTTTATTATAATTCTAGCAACGATTTTTAATCGTATTTTAATAGCACTCGTGATAAACTTAAATGTAATATAATAATATTGCAATATATTATAATATATTGTCGTTTAATTAAAAACCCTCTGAGAGGGACATCTAAATTATTAATAACCTTCTTGTTGTCTATTCTCACTTAGTACAAAGATCTCATACTCGTTTTATGTATTTGTTATGTACTTTAACATGCAGTTTAACCGACCTTACTTTCAACTCTTGTCAGTTGAGAAAATGTTACGAAATTTTATTACATTATTGAATTTTGTATTTTTTGAAACTTAATGAGTGTTGTAAATGTTAAAAATTATTTCTAATTGTGTTTGAGTTACTCGCGCCATGTGGTACACAACACAGGCGCGGATCCAGGGGGGAGGGGCTGGGGGCTGCAGCCCCCTTCCCGCGAAATCTTGGATTTAACATGGGCAATATAGCCATGTTCCCCACTCCCATCCATTTTTTTTTTTTAACATTGGCCTTATGAAAGCGCCCCCACCCCATGAAATTTTTCCCTGGATCCGCGCCTAATAGTACATGGGTAATACAGTGGAAAATGCAGAGTTAAAAAAGTTAGTAAAAAGATAATTTATTAATTGCATATCACCAAATATACCTTTCAAAATTGACTAAAGCATCATTTGATGTCCGAATCAAATTCTTCTGAATAGGAAAAGAATCAGAAATCGAAACAAAACACAAAACAAACTACGTTAAACAAACTTTCTGTCTACAGCGAAAGAATTTTGATATATATTTCATGCTCTATAAAAATCTGAGTATATCTTAGTTTGATCCCAACCTTATATGTAGAGAAAATTTAAAATTGATACATTTCTACTTATACTTCACAGCGAGTAACTGAAACATGAAGTATTATTTACTTTTGTCAAAGAAAAAAAACAAAAAAAAAAACGCAGGTTCGTTGAATTAAAAATTATTTATATCTAAATTGCTGAGCAATTTGTGTGTTTATTTATAAATCTGAGCAAACGTTGCCAAAACTTCTTTTTCACTACACATCCTGTTTTCATACTCCGGATTAAATTTTTATTTAGGTTCTAATGAGAGGAGAAACGAAAAAGGCCTTTGTCCGTATATTTAATAATTTATTTTCATTTTAAATTAAAATGATAAAGTTCAATCTTGTTTTAATGAAGCTAAAAATTGTCAATTTAAAATTAAATATGGCGGAAAATGATTTATTTTTTAATTAATAATGAATTTGAAAATTTTATTGATTTATTTTATTTTTAAGCACTTAATAAGTACCAGATTTTAATGATATAGTGTATACAATATATTAGATGTGTTACTTGAATATTTATTCTTACAAGAGTGTACATTTCAAGAATTTTTTCTGTAACTGAATGTACTTAATACACATATATATATATATATATATATATAATATACATAGTGACTTAAAATTTTTAATATCTTCTCTTCATCTCCGATTGATGTTAAAATTTAATGCTCGCGTTCAAAACAAAAATCATTTTTTTTTTTTTTTTTTTTTTTTTGTATATGCAATGTGATTCAATTAAAAAAAAAATACCAATTTCAAGTTTTTTCAATAGTATGCAGTGTATCCCAATAATTTTAGTAAATAAGTAAAGTACTCAATTTTAATGTACAATTTTTTTAATAATAAAATAATGTCATTAATAATTTAAGCGCAGAAGAATTGAATCGCATTTTCATAAAAAGAAAAATGATTTTTGTGAATACATATTATGTGATATTGGCCCATATTGATGTTAATTAATCTAAAAAAGTATAAACACCAAAGTGTGTTTTATTACTACTCTGTGTTCCGCACTGTAAAAACTAGGTACAGATTGAGTAAATTATGAGGAATAACATGCAGGATGTTATTTAAAAATATAATGTAATGAATTTTAAGATTTACAGTAAACTATATATTTTTTTTTTACTGTAAAATGACACCCATAAGATATGATCTGAGTAATATTTATTAATATTCTATGTACAGAATTTCAAAAAAAATGTTATATTAATGTTTTACTATACATTTCAATGTAACTCACTGTTATAATAATACGTTTAATTATTGTGGTAATATTTTTTAATTGATTGATTTTTTAATAGATAGTGTTGATTATGTTGATATATTATGAAAAATATAATAGTGATATTTTGATTATTATAAAAACTTCAATAATTCATTGATTCTGTTTTGTAATTTTCATTGAGTATCATTGATTGTCATTGACAATTTCATTGATTGATTGATTTTGTAGATAATTTCATACGTTTTATTATCATAAATAAAATTTCTCAAAGAGTATCGACCTCAAAAACTTTTATTGCAAAAATGGATAGAGGTTGCAAAAAGTTATGCCACTCTGATGTAAAAAAAAAAAAAAATAAAAATAAAATAGAGTCTAGGAAGTATTGTTCAAAAGGTTTGCCGAGGTAGGGTTCAAACCCACGCCCCTTTTTAGGTCCTTTCCTTTTTTGGAGAGACGTCCAGAGGCGTCACTTTTTCTGTACTTTCAATATTTTTTAAAAATAGTTCCCGGACTCTTAAAAAATATGAAAAAAAAAATCGAAGTAGTATAAATTTACACCCTTGATCCATTTCTACAATAAAAATTTTTGAGGTCGACACTCCGTTGCAATAAATGATTAATTAATTCTGTGGATATTTTTTCACGTATTATAATGATGTTTGCTAATTTGTGTGTAATTTCATTGATTTTTTTCACACATTAATGTCTGTGTGTCTGTGAGTTCACTGTGCCAACGTCAAAACTTCTGTGTCAAACTATCACGAACTATATATTTGCTTTGAATGATTTTTCGCCTTGATTTGAATATTTCATTTTTGTACAGCCTTCGCCTCGGAAAATTTCCCTTGTTTATTATCACCATTCCCCGTTAGAATAACACATGGTATGGTGATTAACAAGGCTGCAAAGAGAAATTTTTCAAGGCGATGAGTGTACTGTACATACAAATATATGTTCTTTTATTTACAAAAACATTTAAGTGTCATGATTTTTATATAGCAATAATTTATTATTGAACATAATATAAAAAGATATCTAAAAGTCAGTGTAAACTATAAAATAATTACTTAATAAATATCAACATTTTTCTTATCTGAGTGATAACTATTTTTAAATGTGTAAAATATTGTTTAAAATTTCAAATAAAAACAACAACATATTTTCAACGATGCTATAATTGATGTATGTGTACTTGTGTACCAAAGCTTGATTCATAAGCAAAATTTTACCTGTAATTTAGACACATTAAATGTCTTATTCTTCATCCGTACCTTACCTTAAAATATTATAATATTTTACATGTCTAATAGTGGTAAGTATTTTCAGGCCTAATACATTTTATGAAATATATATTTGCCAAAAATAAAATATAAAATGTGATTGTTTGTGTAGTTTCAATTTTAATGTCCTTTCCATTTTTTAATGGCTCTTTAAAAAGTGTTATTGGATTCACAAATCTATCAATTAATTAAGTAATTCTAATTTTATTATATTTTGAACCAACTTTTTTTACTATCTCAAATCATTATTTTAGGTACCAAAAATTCGAGACTTAAAAAATCGATACTAAAATCATATAATAAAGAATGCTAAAATGTTATAGAATGTTTTGTGAAATTTTTTATGAAATTTCATTAAATAAATTTAACTTTCTTTGTCATCCACTGAGAATTAAGCTATAATACCTATCTTAACAGCTAGGATCATGCAAAAAGCTAGCTGTTTCTATATAATAATAGTCAGTTTTAATAAGCAAACAAAAAAACTTCATATTATAAATTATTATATATATCTCTCAGTGATGGCGTTATTGCATGCCCATTTAAATAAAATAGGCTGAAAAATATGTTAATATTGCATAGAAAAAAAATAAGTTTTTTTTTTTAGACTACTAGCTAAATCATATATATGATAGTAAGTCTTGCAATAAATGCATGATGGTCTTTGAGATTATAATTCAGTTACTTTGTGCCCCCGATATCTATGCAACTTTTCTAGCATATTTTTTAATTCAGTCTTTCCTTCGAGTATTTGTCTATTACGATACAAAAAAATTGTATTTTCCAAGAAATTATTATTTGAAATATATTGTGGTTAAAATTAAGAACAAAGCGATAATTAAGCAGGAAGCTTTAATTGATCAATAAAAAATGATAACGAAAAATTAATCTAAATAAAATTTAAATAATATTCGCGCCAAGTTTTTCTCAACCAATCAAAAAATTAAAGTCAGCTGACTGACACAAAAGGTCGTCAAATTTCAACCGGCTGTAAAAAAAGGTAAATTTATTTAATTTAAAGCTAATTTATCATTAAATATTTCAAAAATCAAGTTCTGTATTAGTTAAACTTTATAATTAAATATTAAAACATGAATTTTTATTAATATTTAATTTAAAATGAGACGAAACAGTGACCCCTCATTCACCTTTAGGGCGAGGCCTTTTTGTGATCGCTTTTTCGTATGCTTATTTCTTATAATAAAATTGCTAAATCGATACTTTAAAGTGTAATTATGTTACTCTGAAAGTCATTTTATGTGTAATTAAGCTAATCTTTGAAATTTGAGAGCTTTAATCGACAGGGCGTGGTTTTGATGTTGCAATGTTTACCATTGTCGTGCATCCATTTTTGTGTCAATCGAGTCGTCTATCACATGACTTTTTATTACTTTTTTTGTTGGCAAATTACTGTATTGTTCTAGTTTGCTAAAGCATGTCAAAAATATGAAATGAATTATTAAAAATCGTTTTTAACCACCTGTCAGAGCTTGTTTTGTCTTTTAATTATAGTACATAAACAAAAAGCTAACATCATAGAAATCACTAGAACACATAGCACATAGTAAAATATTTTTTTCTGTTGCCATTTTATTATTTTAGTATATATAATTTGTTATATCAACTATATATTATGCATAATAACACAGTACAGTTATAATAATATATTTAAGTGTCGTACAACTAGCATCAACGACGGATCATCATATTTTCACTGTGTTTTTTTCTTGTTTATAATCAGAAACTTGATTCATAATGTATCAATGAGGGGTGTATGCATACAGAGATTACCTATCAGAGATCTCCGTGTCTTACCGGTATGGCCACAAAATTCACCAACTTTTCAGAATGTTTCATGTTTAGACGGTGGTGCCACTGTTGTGCATGAACAACGCATTAATCAACACTACGTGTATATACTGTCCCAGACATGGAACTTTCTGAAATTTTCTGGCCATAATTAACAGAGGCATTACAAACTGACTAAAGACATTAAAAACACGATGAAAACTCTATTTGATGTGACTAGAGTCTTCTAAAACTTGCATTGCTGTTTTTTTTTTTCCCCGTCAGTAAAATTGTTTTAATAATTCTCGTAGCTTATCATTGATTTGACGTCAAAAACCTTTTCCTTTGTCCTCCAATACTAATGGGAGAGTAGCGTGACGTTTAACCAAAGTTAAGATAAGAGAACTGTAAATACGTATTCAAGCATTTTAATATACTGTAGTATGTTAATTTTATTAAAATAATTGAATCTTCATTCTATCAGCTTTAGGTAGACAACTGCACAGCCAGGTAGTACAGAAATTTTGATTTGATGCTAATTGTAATAAAAGTCGAATCTTAATTATATTGGCTTTAGGTAGACAACCACACTGCCAGGTAGTAAAGATAATTTTAATTTGATTGTTCACAGATGTCAGCTGACTTCATGTTCCCTCCCCCTGAAGAAACCCTTGGCCGAGGAGATTTTGTGATTGTGACGTGGGACCTGGAGACGACAGATCGTCATTTCGATGACCTCATTTGTCAGATTGGAGCGTTCTGTCCTAACCAGACGACTTTCAATCAATATGTTCTGCCCAATAAGCTGATAAACCAGGAGGCGGCCACCAAGATACACTTGCAGGTACGTCCGAGAAAATCCATGACAGATTCAACACTTTCTTTATTTCAGTACTATTGTACAAAAATAAAGATTTTTGTTGTTTTGGGGAGATGAAATTGAGAATAATAATGTTAAAATCCAGAAATCATCAAAGACCTTTGTTATCACTATAGTGATGAACCATAGTTATTGAGAAGCCTGGATAACTTCGTTTGTAAATTGCACCCAATATTATGTGTTATCATTATATTATAGCTGATTTTAGCTCTTAAAAAAAATATACAGTACGTACTACTAAATTTCATTGGTTTTCCTTCCTTAAAACATAGAACATATTGTGTATAAGGAGGACATTTTCTGACGAATGTCCTGTCTGTCCTACTACAGGTGGTGATGCACGAAGGTCGTCGCGTCCTGATAGACACGGTATCACGCCACATTCTCGAGAGTGCTGTGGAAGAACGTCTTGCGCTGCAGCGGTTCATTGGCTGGCTGCACGCGGTTCGTGGCTGCCATGCCGGGGTGGTACTCATCAGCCACTCCACCATCAAGCTGGACGTGCCTGTCCTACTGCAAGCTCTGGCCAGACACAAGCTGGAGGCCAAGTTCTTTGACGTGGTGAGTAGGGGGCAGCACCGCTTTGATAAAATGAAGTTGTGAGGTCTTATCATAAGTACACTAAAATCAGATAAAAAGGGCCTCACTGGGGACTTCATCTGGGGTTGCTAACCTCACCACAAATCCTGAGAAAATTGACCAGGTCTATGCTGTACAGCCAAACAAACCAGATAAAAAAAAAAAGAAAAATTCAAGAATAAAGATTTTCTTTATGTCTTTATACATCAAAGGTTCATCAAAGGTGTATCTGATACTGTAGCTCTGTTTCTAAATCTTATTCTTATTAGATGATCTTATGAACCTCAGAAAATGGTGACTTTCTTTGGTAATTTGTGGCCATTTCCCCCTCTTTTACAGAGACTTGAGTCTCTTTCCCCCTCTTCTTTTCAGTCTCTGTGTTTATTTCTAGTGTCTATGACTGAAGCTGATTAGATTCAGAGACTTTTTAAGATTTTCATGTGAGATGAGTTCCTTATGTAGATTTGATACCCTGCATTCCCAACATCCAACTATGTTACAGGTAATTGGTTTCGGGGACTCATTCGGTCCATTCTCCATGGAGATGCGAGGCCAGTTCCCCCTCCTCTCTCTGCAGTCGTTGTACGTCGCCATTGTCGGCCCTCGAGCAGAGCAACACGACGCAGCTAGCGATGCTGAGGCTGTCTACCGTCTACTCGAAGCCACCTTCGGTACCCCACTGTCCCTCAACATTCCTCAGGTGAGATGAGACTGACCAAGATATACCCCCATATTTTTTTACATATTTGGTATAGGCACTTAATATAGTTTTCGTCATTTTTGTAATGTCTTCAGTCATTCGTAGACAGTTCGTAAAGACTCTTCTGATTGGTGGAACACTAGCCGAGCATTCTCGAACATTTACGCCAAAACCCACATTATCTTTTATATCATCATTTTAAATTAAAATAAATTTAATGATTAAATTAATTTATTTGTAAATTAGCTAGATCTAAGCCTTTATAATGTGATTATTTGGCAGAATTACTTATACAGGGTATATCCCTGTAAAAATAAATAAATACTGTAATAATAATAGTTCACGAATTAATTGAATTTTCTAAATGAATAAATAAAAAAAGATTGAAAATTTCTCAATTTGGGTGGTCTCCCTGCTTATAAAAATCATCAACAACTAATCACTGTGCGAGTTTATCAGGTAGCATCACCCATATTGAAAAATTTTCATCAAATATTTTTTTAAAATTACAGTACTGTATGTATTATTTTATTTATCTTTACCCAAAGAAATCTGAAATCATTCAGACTAGCTAATTTTTATGTTAACTTTCACTTCGTTATAAAAAATCCCACCATTATTACAACGACATACTGTATGTTGATACCCCCCTCAGATCCAGCGCTACTGCTACACTCCGCGAGTCATGGCTTACTACGTTGAGTGGAAACGTCGGCTGATGGAGAAGAGCAAGCAGATGAAGCCGTTGGTGGCACACATCTCTAACTGGAAGGTGGCTGGGGGAATCAAGTGGGACCTCCTCACCATCGGGTACGTAATAATTAGAGAAGCCAGTTCCTTGGTGTAGTAGTTAGAGCACCTGACTCGTGTATGAGAGGTTCCCGGTTCAAATCCCGAACACGGCAGACTTTTTTTTTTGACTTGAAAGTTCGTGAAGAAAATATAAACTTAAATTAATAGAACAAAACATTCAATTTATGTGAAAATAATTTTATTCAGTGTCGTCTCGTGATGTCATAAAATGAACTTTCAATAATTTTTAAAAAAAAAATAATTCCTGGACTCTAAAATATCTGAAAATAGTCACAGTAGCATAACTTTGCAACCTGTATCAATTTCTGCAATGAAAATTCTAGAGTTTGTAATAAAACTCGATTAACAAAGTGAGTTTACACACTCATTATTAACACTTTTTCTTTTGATAGAGAAACTATCTCTGGTTAAACGTACCATACTTACCTTTACTTCATTGTCAGGTACGACTACGCTACGCTTGCGTTCCGTTACCAGGCTCTTGGCGAGGAGAGATTTGCGGCGGAGCTTCGCTATCAGATGACGTGGAAGAAGCAGAACGACGTTTGCTACTTGACACACACCTCCGAGATAGACGCAGAGACCATCGTGCAAGGTGTGTTGCAGCATTTCCGTCAGGTGCGTGAGAAGCAGCCGCCGGTGTTTCAACTCGTCAACTAGTAGCCCAATTGTTGTTTATGTGTCATAGCTAGCGCATGTCAAGCCTTTGGTTGAATATCGAGTGTTCTCTTATAAGTAGGTTTTCTGTATGTTAAATATGTAATGATCAAAAACAGATTTTGAAATTTTAGATACCAAATTGAAATAAGTTACCCCCTGATAAATATTGCTTTAATTGTGAATAAAGTAGCTGATTTGATTTCTAAATGGTATATGGAACAAAGAAAAAGAAAATCAGTATTTTTTGCATAAGGCATACAGGCCTCAAAATACAAATTAGACAGTCACCAAGTGGGTTTAGAGTATATAATCAACATTCGCATCATTTTTTTCCACGCGTGATGCATCCGTGCGAAGTCGCAGTTCAAAGTAAGAAATTTAGTCCTTGATGACGTCACGAAGTCCTTGATGACGTCACAACTCAATGCTAATCGGTGCTAGCTGTGAGTTGTGACGTCAGCAAGGACTTTCTTTACAGTGCGACTTCGCACAGACGCACCGCGCGCAGGTAAAAATAATACGAATGTTGATTATAAACTTGAGCAACACTTAATGTCTGTCTAATTTGTAATTTGAGGCCTGTATACCTTTAAGTGAATGTGTCTTTAATTCATTCCTCGATTTTGTCTTACAGAAAACTATGTAGTGTATTCAATAATATTAATTGAGTTTTTCAGTATACTTTATTTAATACAATTTTTATTATTAAATGAAGAATTTTATGAATCTCTACATTGCAATAGAAGATGGAATTGTTCAATATTTTTTTTTTAATTTTTTTTTCTATCAATATTATTTATAATTTTAAATACCTTTTAAATACTGTAAGAAACAAATTAATGAAATATCTGAATTGAAAGTTAAATCTACAGCTATTAGCTCAGGGGGCTCGTATTTACTTAAACAAGGGAACACTCGATGTTCAATAACGTCATGTTACCAAGGTTCGTCATGTTTGTGTGTTTGTCTTCTGCTTTATCGCTATATTTCGTTGTTCCGTAGCAAGGCTGGTTGGGAAGCAGCAATGACAGAAAAGTTAATCAAACGTGATAGTACGAACTGCTGTGATCAAAATCTCTGACAAACTCAAATACTTGCTCATACTTTGTGTGACCAAATTGAAATATTACAGTATACAAAAATACTTAGCCAGTACCAAATCAAATACTACCAAAATATGCTAAACTCATCGCTTTGAAAAATTTCCATCTTTCAGCCTTGTTGATCACCATGTTTTCTGTTATTCTTATGGGACATGGTGATTAACAAGACCATAAAGGGAAATTCCAAGGCGACGACTGTACTATATACTGTATATATAGGCTAAATTGTGAGTTATTTGGGAATATGTAGTCCTTTAACATATACTGTAGTTACCCTGGTATCCTCAAAATAGATCTGATGCTATTACTGTTGACGTATTATTCGAACAATATATCCACAGTATTGCTGTTTATTATTTACTATTCATGAAAGTTTTAAAGTCGGGGAGTGTACATTTAAAACATAGTATTAAAAACGAAGCAACAATATACATTCTGCACTTACATTAGATATTTAACTGTCTGCTACATTGAAATTATAACTTTTTCATATTATAGCAGAATCTGATTTTTTAAATTTCAAACAAATTCTAATCTGAGGTAGAAAAATGTACAATGAATAATTTTAATTTACACTGTACACCTTAAAAGCTGCTATATCTAAAATTATTTGCATACGAACAGTATACTAAAATTTGTCCTTGCATCATTAAATCTCTTATCCTAGCAATTGGCTAGAAGAAAGTGCAGCTATCAACCCAGATAATTTCCATAAAAAATAATCAATTTAACATAATATTGGCACTATACTGACTGTCACATTTACCGGTAACTTGGTTTTCGTCGTGTTTGTAACGTTCTCAGTCATTGGTAGGCGTTTTGTAACAAAGGATATAATTGGCTGACACGAACCAAAGTACTCCAAACAATGGAGTATCGACCTCAAATTTTTTTTATTGCAGAAATGGATAGAGGGTGCAAAGTTATGCTACCCTGATTTTTTTCAGATTTTTTAGAACCCGGGAAGTATTTTTAAAAAATTATTGAAAGTTTGTTTTGTGACGTCACGAGGCGGCAAGTCCTATCTTTTTCTTAAGGAGCGGCGTCTCGTGACGTCACGAAAAGGACCTTCAATAATTTTTTAAAAGTAGTTCTTGTCCTCAAAAAATTCTGAAAAAAATCAGGGTAGCATAACTTTGCACGCTCTATCCATTTCTGCAATAATAATAGTAAAAAAAAATTGAGGTCGATACTCCATTCTGAGGAAAGCCTAAATCAATATGACGGCCAATGTAGAGCCATCTGGTGGCGAGGGACATTTTCTGTGATGATAACTGTACCTTGCATGACTATCTCAAGGGGGTGATTGCATCTTTTTCAGTTGAAAATTGATAATATTAATCCTTATCATTGGCACAAATATCTGTGATAATTTGCTCATATTGTGTACCATTTTAAAGTATTTGTTTTTGTCAGAGATTTTTTAAGATATGAAAGTTGAATGGAAGTCAGGATTCAAAATTTTGTGAAGAAAAAAATAAATTTTATAATTTTTTTGTTATTTATAAAATATTTATTACAATGAGGCTACTTAGAGAGTAAGCCAAAGGAAACTAATGTATATGAAAGGCATTAATGATAAATTTGAGAAATCTTAAAGTAAAAAAAAATAAAGATTTCATATAAAAATGCCAAATTATTGGTCCAAGTTTTAACATTTCAAAGAGTGAAAATTAAATTATGTAGCATTTGTTTTTTAAATAAAATATTCATATCAGTTTTTGAAATCTAAAAATGAACCTAAAATAGTATACTTTCTCTTTATAAATTGTATGTTTGGGAAAATGCAGTGCTGGGTTAGAGGGTTGATTTTAGCGGCATCCACCCTTAATATTAACTATCATAGAAGATTCATTAGCCAGTTAAATGAAACTTAACTACTGAACTTTCTACGATAATTCCTTTCATGGAAAATAATAATATATATGCCCTAAAATAACTCTATATGATCCTCACTGAAAATATGGTTTTACCAAGTGCCTCTTACCAAGTAAGCATTAGTAAAAATTTAATTTGAAAATATAAATATGGATGAGCAGGCAAAAAAATGTGGGAGCTTAAAATATAGAATAATGAATCTTGAATTTGATTAGCAATGTTCTGTGCTATGTAGTATGAGTTTTGATAATGTAGAAACGGACCTTTCGGTGTTTTACTATTGAAATATTTGTAATATTTGCTTGATTTCACAATATTAAACAACGGATATGCAGTTTTGTTATTGTATTATTGAAATGAAAATTTAATAACTTAAAAGTGTTTGTTGCCTTGAAAAAGTATAAAATATGAAACTTTATTTATTATTTAAATAAGGTTTAAACTTGTATCACATGTTTTTTGTACTTCAGTGGCTTAAATTTTGAAGTGTTGAGTTATTTGCAACTTGGGAAATATTCTCAAAAAACTTAGCAAAAATTTTAGCCTAAGAATATTAAATTTAGTACTAAAATTGATATCAAATTTTGGTACTAACTTATTTTAGGCTAAATCTATGTTGAGTTTTTTTGTGAATAGCCCTTATTATAAAAATTGCATTAAATTGGTGCCACTTAACTTAAAGTCATTTAATTTAAATGGGAATTTAGGCCGGGCACCAAATATATATATATATATATATATATTTTTTTTAATTTGTTCTCCACAAAATTCTTTAGAGAAAAGTTTTAATATTGCAATAACAAAACTTTGTATACAATACTGCCTGTATAACGTAATGGCTAAGATATTGAAATTATATGTTGTATCGTGATGTGTAGGAAAATAATTAAAGTTTTAAGTTTGTGTTGACACCAATTGGAATTATCCAAATTCGATGACACAAACTTTTTTACTGTCTTGTCCATGAAAATAACTAGGTAAGATTTGAAGTAACGAAGCTTGTATTATTTAACATGTGAAACTATTGTTTGGTATTGTCAAAACCCATCTTTGAGGAAAAATATTTGAATTATTAAAATATTATTTTCTTTTAAGTTAATGGACATAAGTCCATTGTAAGGCACATAAGAAATTGTACTTGTGCTCTTTTGATGGTTTCGAATGTATTTATACCCTTTATGTTAAAATTTTGTTTTCTTATATCATGGTGGTAGCATGAAATGGGCACATGTTCTTTGGAAGTAAGGGAGTAAAAAGGCACATGTCCACTATTTGCTGGATAGAACATGGACCATATGAACATGAAATTAAAGTCAATATTCTGTTACCTTATGTATTTTTTTTGGGGGTAATTCATTGTTAGTAAAGGCTAATTAATTAATTGATGGAGCTTTAAATTTAGCTGATTTTACAATGTTCGTAAGCCTATGTAATAGAAAAATATAATACAATTCCTATTTCTGTATTAAAACAATGGATTAAAATAAGTTGCAGATGACAGAAATCATCCCTTAATGAAAGGGTAGGAGATATTTTCAAATCACTTGAATATTTTTTTAACTTAGTGGCTAATGGGGAAAAAAAATTTTGAAGAACGATTGAAGCCTTTTAGGACATGCTCCCATTTCATGCTACAATTATGATATAATTCTTATGTTTAATTATTATAAAAAGTTTTGCTGTATTTTTGCAAAGAAACTGATGGTATGAAATGTTTGAGATTTTGAAAAAAAAAAAAAAAAAAATGAAACTTTGAGAGGAGCATTCGCAAAGAACGGAACATGTGTTGATGCTCGTTATATAAATAAATTAATTGTTCATGATAATATTATTATAAACAGATAACCTCAATATATAAAACAGAATATTGAACATATAAAATACACTTATCTACAGTGTGAATCTAATTATCTAATTGTTCTATCCTAGTCAATTGTTAATATATAGTTGCTTGTAATGGACAACAAGGAGAAAAGTTGTTGCATAAAATAGTTAATTTTTTATGGTACCGTATTAAAAAAATGGAAGAAAAAAAAAAGTTGGTTTCAATCCCTCTTCTGTTCATCGCTTAGTACTGTCTAATCAGTACAGGGGACAGCATTTACATTTTTCCTTATGGGAAAATAACTGTTGATTGTTAAAATATTACTTATTATAAAAGTGATGTGGGCTACTAGCGCCAACAATGTCATAACATTTTGTACTCTGGTGGGAAAATCAGGTACTACAATACAATACAATTTACTACAGGTAAATAATGAACAGGCCTTTACAACAATGAAAAGCAAAATTTCATTTTGACTTTTTCCCAGAAACATAAAAAATATTTAAAAAATCAACATTTTATGCTATATTTATGAATTAAGGGTAAGGTAACATGCCCAATGTTAAAAAAAAAAAAATGCCACACATAAAATTATGAAACATATCTTAAAATGTTCTCTGCTGCATTCCCTATCAGTAGCTAAAATTATCAGGTATACAAATTCGAGCTAGTTTTTGAGTTACTAATTTTTAAAGTTGACTAATTTAACATGGAGAAATGGAACTTCCATGTTAAATTAGTCGACTTTAAAAATTAATAACTTGAAAACTAGCTCGAATTTATATACCTGATATTTTTAGCTACTGATAAGGGATGTAGAGGAGAACATTTTAAAATATGTTTCATAATTTTCATTTGTGGGATTTTTTAACATTGGGCATGTTATCTTCCCTTTAAAATCCAGTTTTGTCCACTGAAACCTATTATGTGAAACTCGTATAAGATTATTTACAAGCAACTTAATAATGATAGATCTTCCTATATAATAATATAACAACAAATACCAATTTTTGTACTGCTTTAATTATCTTATATATCTAAAATTATATTGTGCTTGTCATATTATTAATTCAGGGTCATTTTTACCATATGTTATGTATTATTACAATTATTATTTACCTGAGTGTTTAATTATTTTTATTCTGACATGGTTTGTTACAGTAAAATTTGATGAAACATATACTGTAAAATTGGACAGAAAATAAATTAAAAACAATAAGGTGATTATCTGTTGAATAAAGATAAAAAATTGACCTTTAATAGAAATTTGGTGGTTGCTGAAGAGGAGACTTGAGCTTTAAGGCAACACAATGATAATATTGAATGGCTACACTGCCTGCCCAATTCATGTTTATAACGTCCTCAGTCATTGGTAGATAGTTTGTAACGAAGAACCTCATTGGTCGAAAATGAGCCGATGTATTCACAACGAAAACAAAATCAAATATGTAGATTTCATAAGCTCTTTTGCAGCAACCAATGTTAATACTTTAATGTTTATCGTCAAGGCCTTAATTAAATACTACATAGTTACATCAAATTTAAAGTCTAGACTAAAATAAACCATGAATTATTACATCTTTTGACAATTGTTATGATACCTCAATTGTGGGTGTTGTTCTACAGGTACATGAACTTTGCTCCCCCCCCCCCCCCCCGCGCCCATTTTGTCTGAAATTTTATGTATTAAAGCTATACATTGTCAGTAAACCCCATCTATACTGAGTAATGAAGTATATACTTAAATATCTCACATGACCACTTTCCAATATTCTGATTGGCTTAACATGGCCATATGAGATATTCAAGTAGTATAGTTAAGTACTGATAAAGGTTGAAGGTAAGGAATATCTAAGAACACTATTCTCAGGTTAAGGGTAAAATTATCCATTTATTTCAGTATCCTTAAAGAGGGTGACAATCCCTCTCCCACCGATAACTCTGACGTAAGGGTTACTTTTCTACTGTCTCAAGATGTAATAAGTAAAATACATAGCCAAGTGATTGATTTATCCCTTTTTTTTTATTACCATGGGTTGAGAAATGGATGTTTTATTTTCTCTTGGCTATATGTTAAACTGAATGTTTATTATTATTTATAAGTGCCATATTATTTATCAAGCTTTATTTTAGCAAATTAATTAATTTGCTTGTGTTATGATTTAATTATAAAAAAAAGCAGACTTTGAATGATATATCTATTAAAAAAATTCAATTGTCTGTTATAAATTAAATATAATAATTAAAAAATGCATATTATTATGAGGAAAAAAAAAAAGTTTTGCTTGATTTTTCATAAAAAAGCAAAATATGATTCCTAGTTGAATGTGTTCTATATCATTTATTTATATTTAATGTTGTTAATTCCATTTTTGTATTCAATTGTTTTTTTCTGTTTTAATATTTCTATAGCAATAAAATTAATTAAAAATAAAAATTGTGTTTCATAGACTTCAAAAATAAAAACCTCTACAACCTAATTTGTGTGTACTATGAAAGTACAGGGTGTTTTTTCCATGAATTGCATCAAAAATACCATAGTTATAAGTATGCGCACTATGGACAATAGCTCTGTTCATAAATACACAATAAAAAAAAATCGATTTAGATTCATGACCCTTCTGTACATGAAACATAAGGTCCATCAATAAAAATTTATTCTTTCTGATTGTGTATTATTTATGAAGAACAGAGCTCATGTAATTTTTTTTTTTTTTTTAGTGGACCACTGTTAGAAATAAAAACATACACAGAGCTATCTATCTGAATAACTTACTCTTGAATAGCCCCCATTTTGGGAATTATAATTTCTGTAAGGAATACAATACAATAATAAACACAACAAATCTTTTTGGCAAATATTTTTTATTTGATTTTTTTTTTCACACTTTGTTTTTGTTTTTTTGAAATTATTCTACATTATTAAATTATTATACAATTGTATTAAGCATTTAATTAAACATGAAAACACTGGAAGAATCAGTGTTTATCAAATTTAATTTTATTTTTTTAATTAAATTAACTTTACTCTGTAAATAATAATAATTAATTAATATATTAATTATGGAGCAAGCAAAACATGAAATTTTATTTTAATTTACAGTAATTATGAATTAAATCATTATAATGATGAATTTTCATAGTGCATGTAAATTAAAATAAATAATATATTTTAAATCTAAATATGTAGTAATTTTAATTTCAAAGATAACCATCAAAAATCTAATTAATTTTAAGCATTTTACTGTAGCATAATACAGGTGATCTAATTCCTATGAACATATAGTACTTTTTTTTTATATTTATTATTATTTCAGAGTAAAATTAATTTATCAGATTATTTTTTTTTAAATTATTTATTTTTTTTTATTAATTTTGAGGAATCACACACAGCAAAGGAAAATTAAATGTCATGTGATATGCTAGAGAGCATACACACTTTGGAATGTTTATTTTTAATGGAGGAATTAAAAGTGGAAAAATTTTGTATATATTTTTCCTATTATAGGGCCATTTTTTAAATATTTAATAAGTTTTTTTTTTTTAATTTAAAATTACCGCCCTCTTTAAATTTACTAAGACTTTAACTTATGCTTTTTTTAACAATGTCATATTAAATTATCTTTTTTTTTTAGAACAAGTAACAGTTTTTTTTTTAACATTTTTTTTAGTTCACAAATATCGTGCAATATTATCTATTGTTTAGAACACAAATAAAAATCTGTACAAATTAAAGAGGGAAATTAGAAAAATTTGATTAATTATTAATTACTTTCAGTGGAAAGTAATTTTACAATAATTTTTTACTTGAAGTAGTAATTTTTATTAGAAATATTGAGAAAATTTCTTTCGTACAATTTTTTTTTAGCTATAATAATTAAATATTAATTTTGATTTGTATTTATTCTTGATTTTCATTATTTCAAAAATCAATTTTCTCAATATTTTTTAGAATACTCTTTTTTTTTTTTTAAATAACAGATAATAATTATAAGTCCGTTTTTTTTTTTTACAATCCACGTGATGTTTTTCTTCGAAAAAAAAAAGTCTACTTTTTTTAGGAGGAAAAAACTTAAAATTATTAATAAAACATTTAATATACACATAAACACGTATTTTTTTATACAAAAAGTTTATATTTTTTCAAAGAGGGGGTTATCTGTGATAGGAGCCTGATGCCGTTTTTTCGTCGTGAGTTGAAAAGGAAAAAAAGCACTTGTATCGCTGATGCTGTTGCAGGCAGGGCAGAAATTCTCCATGCTTGCAAGCAAAACTCACTCCCCCCGATAAAGAAGGAAAATTTGTTGAATATTTCCTCACTTGATTTAGGAAATAAGGTGTTCACTTTGAGGTCATCATTGTTACGAATTCTGAGAACAAACAAAACAAAACATTTTGGTTAATTAACACGTTTTAACTACAATTTGCTTAACAGAGTACCACCCTAAAAAAAAATGTTGCAAAAATGAATAGAGGGTGCAAAGTTATGCACTCTTATTTTTTAGATGCCGGGAAGTATTGCTAAAAAGTTTTGCCGAAGTCGGGTTAGAGTAGCATAAAATATATAATATACATGTATATAACTTTGTACCCTCTATCCATTAATGGAATATCGATATAATTTTTTTTACTGCAGAAATAGATAGAGGGTGCAAAGTTATGTAACCCTGATTTTTTGCAGATTTTTTTACAGCCTTGGAAGCATTTTTAAAAAATTATTGAAAGTTCTTTTTGTGACGTCACGAGACGCTGCTCTTTAAGAAAAAGATAGGACTTGCCGCCTCGTGACGTCACAAAAAGGACTTTCAATAATTTTTTAAAAATAGTTCCAGGGCTCTAAAAAATCTGAAAAAAATCAGGGTAGCATAACTTTGCACCCTCTATCCATTTCTGCAATAAAAAAAAATGAGGTCGATACTCCATTGCAACAAAAACATTGCGGTGCTTAGAACACGTACACTCTTCTTGAAATGATGATGTCATAAAGATTGCCTCAGTTGAGAATTTTAATCCTCAAATCATTTTTGACTCCTCCAAATAAAATCGATTTCCAAAATACATATCCATCAATATTATAATTTCACCCTCGATAAAAATGATATGACATGTAATGGGTTGTAATTTTCATTATTTAATCTTCAATAAGACATAATCTCGATTTTTTTTTATCTGAAATTAAGCACTAGATGACGAATTTCATCCTCAAAAAGACTAAAAAAATATGATAAAGAATGAAAAATATTTCAACCCCAGTGTAGAATATAGAGCATAGAACTAAAACGTTGCATGATAGAAATTTATATATTTAGAAAATTGATCGTTATAAATGAATTATGTATTTTTATTAATCAATATTATAAAACTGGGAGAGAACCTTGAATATTATATTTATAATATTATTAATAAATGTAAAATGCGAGCAATAAAACACAGTAAGAAAAGCAACACAGATTTTGAAACCAAGTGGAATAAGGGAATAAATTTCAGTTATACAAATTTTCAAGCTGCCATTCATTACTTGCATTAGAAAGAAGATAATTTTAGCTAAGTTCCTCAAAGATAACCTCTCTATAGCAGTCTGGAACTGCTTAATTATTCTTATTTTTTTTTATAAAATAATATTGTTTCACGAATTCTTGCAATATTTATACATAACATTTCTTATAAAAAAAATTATTAACAAATCCCCTCAAAGCTATATCCTCCAATAGAGGCTTCAAGTCAGCTGATTTTGCAGTGTTCTCACCGTCCTATCCAAACCTATGTAAATAAAACTGAAAATTACTTTTTTTACATTAAATAAATTAGAGGAAATAAGTTTTTTATTTATTATCAGAAGATCCTTAAATGGGGGGTAGGAGAGATAATTTCAAATCAATAGCTCTATTAGTTACTGAAAAAAATTCAAATTTTCTAACATGGTGGCTTATGGAGAAATATTTTCTACCGGGAAACTTTTGAAAACTCCTGTTAGAGGTTCACATTTAACTTGGTTTTCGTCGTGTTTGTAACGTCTTCTGTCATTGGTGTGTTATCAGTAACGAAAAATTTCCCTGGCCGAGTCGAGCCGAAGGAAACCCGAGCGTTTCCGACGAAAACCATGCAAGTTAAATATGAACCTTAGTATATAAGCTGTTGGATAAAATCTGAGTAGAGACGGACGTCTTGAACTGACCTTCGTAGTTGACTTGGCCGTCGCCGTCAATGTCAGCCTCTCTGATCATCTCGTCAACCTCCTCGTCGGTCAGCTTCTCTCCGAGGTTGGTCATCACGTGCCTGGGGGGCAGACGAAAACGTAAGTTAGGAACATCATGGAGATACAATAAAGTATTGGTGTGGGGGTCACGTGACTGGGGGGCACAAAAAAAGTAAGTTAGGAACATAATGGAGATACAATACAGTATTGGTGTGGGGGTCACGTGACTGGGGGGCAGATGGAAATCGTAAGTTAGGAACATAATGGAGATACAATACAGAATTGGTGTGGGGGTCACGTGACTGGGGGGCACACGAAAACGTAAGTTAGGAACATAATGGAGATACAATACAGAATTGGTTTGGGGATCACGTGACTGGGGGGCACAAAAAAAGTAAGAGGAACATAATGGAGACCCAAGTTGAAATAAATTTCATATTTTCTTCGCTATTAAACTCTCCTCTTGTCTTTTCTCTTCTTATTTTGCACCATTTTAGAGGAAAAAAGAGGTGAAAAGACGAGATTACGTATTTTTTTCCTCTTCTTGAACATAAAATGTTAGAAATATTGTCTTCTTTCATCCTCACTTTAAGCGAAGAGGAAATAAGATGTGTTTTAGAGGTAAAAAGATTAGATTTAGACGTGTAACGAATCAATTGAAGACGTAAATTTTCAACTAGGGGATACAATACAGTGTTGATGTGGGGGTCACGTGATTGGGGGGCACAAAAAAAAAACGTAAGTTAGAAACCTAACGGATATACAATCGTAGACAATGTTTTTTAATGAACAACGTTTATGAGTATTTTTATTTACGCATATTTGACCAGAAGACTTTGAGTTATAAATGGTGAATTTTTATCAGTTTTTTTAACGCTTTAATACATTTAAAATCGTGCTACAAAACGCTGATGTCATAGTCATGCAAATATTTTAACACGCAAGCATAGGGAAAGACTATGACGTCACAGTGGCTTCCACTTCAATTTTGAGGGTTCAAAAAAATGTGTAAAAAAGTTTACGGTATATAATTCGAGATCAGCTATCTAACAAATGAAAGAAGAAATTCCATTCAGTCCATTCTTCTTCTTAAAGGGACAGGGGACCCTAAAAATAAGTATTTTTTAATCAAACGTTACCCATCAACTGATTATGAATACATGCCGGACAGTGGTGAGTGCCTCAGGGTAAGCGGATCGCAAGTAACTAAAGTGTGGATTGCTGACGTCACGAATCCTAAATGGCAATACAGCTGCCTCTTTTCCATGGAGCTCACTCCCCCCCCCCTCTTTCCGCCCAGCCATATTATACTCAGTACGATGTTACCTATGCAATTGCCGTGCTGCTTTCTATATTTAATTAATTTTTATAAATTCAAGGAATGGTCCGAAAACGTAAATTTACTCATTTCTTGCATTAACATATCTGACATAAACTTTTTATGCATTCATGAGTTTATTGTCCACTGTCCCTTTAATATTTATTTTTCTTTAAGTAAAAAATTTCTCAAGCGCCATGAGGTTAGGCAACTTGCTCAACGCCGGAACGAACGGACACGCGATAATGAAAATACTCGCGTTTGGTTTGGTTTGGTTTTCAGTTTTGGTGCAGAAAAAGTTGCCTATGTTGACGGCGCGATGTTATTTTTTACGATTGCTTTTCCTTTTACAATATAATGTTGATAATAGAATAATAAGAGTTATTAATTTATCTCTTTAAATGCATTTTATATAGGAAAGAATTCTTAAGCTTTTATTTATATGCTACATTATTATAATCAAAATTAGAATTAAAAATAAACAAAGAATAAAAAAATTAATAAAATGCAATCTCTAAAGATTATAAAAGAAAAGTAAAAAAAAAAAACTCTTGATAATTACATTCTATTGTGATACAAATTTTATTTTAGACAAAAGGTATTTAAAAAAGCTTAGTAAGTATTATTTTTCTATAAGAGTACTTCATTAAAAATCATAATAGTTCTTTTGTTTCTTATATATGCATGCTTCCTCCCCTCTATCATATATGAACTACCCCAACACCCCCGCTTTTCTAAATGGAACAACCCTGCGTCATTGACCCGATGGCAGTGGCTTGCTTGAAGCTCCTATGGTTTTATGAGATGATTTGGCAGCGGTTTTCATTTCCAACAGATATTAACCCAGTTGCCAATGAAAGCTGAATAAATTACATTTTTTTTTCTGTCTAGTTATGAGTGTAATAAAAAAATAATGGTTTATTGTAAATATGAAAAAATTAAATTATAAGATGAATTGGTGTTTAATTAAAATTAATTATAATTTAGTATCATGGTTTTTGTTTAAGAAAGTAAAGTTATTTGGCTCATTTCCAATTTATTTTTTACATGCTTAGATATTCATATTTTACGTTGTATACTTTTTTATGTGTCTCTTCATAAATATAGGAGAATATAAAATGTAATTTCTTAAATTTGTTTTTAGCATTACTTATATAAAATTCTGAAATTAAAAGCACTTGTACATTTTTATGTATGTACCAGACTTTATATTCCTTCACGAAAAGAGAGGAAAAAAAAGGTACTTTGGCTTAATTTATTGAATATTTATAAAAGTATTCATTCCGATGAGTATTAATTTTTTATGTACATACCAAAACAAAAAATAATTTAATGTTTGCAATTCTGCCAAAATATCTTACTCCTAATTAACTGAAATGGAATGTGTTACATTGTATTTTATGGAAAAAGGGTAAGAAGACGCTTAGATTTTAATGCTGAACAAATAAAAGGCAAGATGTTGTGTGAATTATTTTAGTGTATCACTGAAAAAATATTATTGCAATAATACTTATCTCTTCTGTCTTATCTCTACGTAACATTTAAAACTTTTTATGATCATATTAAAAAGTAAATCATATTGGTTTAACTTTCCATAAAATTCCCGGTACTTCAATAATTTCTGAGGGGGGGGGGGTGAAATTAGTGTTACACGAGTAATTATTTTAGATAGATGTTCCGTGAAACCCTATTGTGTCCATATTTATTATAAATTTCTTGGTTTCATCGTGTCATATTTACTTGAAACATGAATTTCACGATAAATCCACCAAAATTGATAATCATGTAAATACATACCCACTACGAATCTACAATTCCTCAACAGCTTAGTAGTTCACCTAACGAAGAACGTGTTGCCTATTTATCAAACTTATCAAAAACCACGGCATAACGCTCAAGTAAACCCACTTTAAGCCCCTCCCTATATATGTCACCACCCTACTAACTATCCATCACATTTTAACTTGATTTTCGTTGTGTTTGTAACGCTCTCACAGTCAGTCATTGGTCACTGGTTTGTATATAACGATGGACATCACTAGCCGACACGAGCCGAATGACTCCGAGCAGTTCCGATGAAAACCAAGTTAAATATGACGATTATAATGGGTGCGATTCACGAAGCAGTTAGCCAGGTTTCTAACCACGTTTAGCTTAACCACGTTTAACTATACCTGTTTTACGTGTTAAATCACCGAGTTAAACATGGTTAGGAACCTGACTAACTGCTTCTTGAATCGCAACCATTATCTCCCAAATATCTCACCTGAGCTCGGCGGCGGAGATGAAACCGTTGCCGTCCTTGTCAAAGACACGGAAGGCCTCTCGGATCTCCTCCTCGGAGTCTGTGTCCTTCATCTTACGCGCCATCATCGTGAGGAACTCGGGGAAGTCGATCGTGCCGTTACCTGTCGACCAATCACAGATCAGTATCGACCAAATGTAGCAAATCACGAAATAGAATGGGCAAAATATAACAAATCATATTATTTGAATCTGAATTCAAAATAACTAATTTAATAATTATAATTAACAATTTACTATTTAAAGATCATAATCACTGTATATCTATAATTTCATATCATGTTTTTACTCTATAATAATAGTAATTCAGTCGCAGAAACAAGTGAGCCTGTAAAGTATGCAACCCACAATATTTACATGGCAAACAAGTTGCATACATTACAGGCGGTAGATATATTTTTTTTAAAAAGTCTAAATCAATTTTTTTTAAAAGTAATTGATTACTATATTTTAAATTTAAAATTCTTGAGAAAAGTTGGATGTGGCTCTGCTATTAATTAATACGAATATTAATTATTGTTAATTATAAATATAAAATTATTGAACCAAGCCATGTATATTATATTCATAGAAGCTTGCTAGCATACTTAAAATTCTAATAATAAAAAATAAACAAAATAAATGGAGACTTAAAAGAATTGTCAGCATGGATTTGATGATCTAAATAAATGACAGGTTTATTTTTTTTTTCTGTCATCGACATGTCATTTAAAAAAATGTAGCTATAAATTCATGAAATTTTTATAAGTTTTCCTTGATTTAATCCTATGAAAATTTAAAAAACTTAGAAGGTATCTTTGTGACCTTTCTGATTATATCTCAATAAATTAGTCTACCAAGAACGTGTCAAAATCCGTCTATCTGATTGGCTGGAGCTGGCGTGAAATTTGACAATGTTAAAATTAGATTAAAAAAGAATGCCAACAAATTCTTTCAAAACATTTGGGTCAAGATTTTTGTGGTTTTGTGTTAATCACTGCTCTAATTAGGGTTATGATAAGTGGGGGTCGGTATGGTAGGATTTTTTTTTTAGTCTTTTATTATTTTCCATGGAAGGAGTTATCGTGGAAGGTAACCATGGCAGTTCAATGAACTCCTAACACAAGCTAATTTTATTGAACTGATTACTGAACCCTCTACGATGATTTTTAGAAGAAAGAAGGATGAATGCTAAAAAAAAACACTATTGAACTGCTTATTGTGCCCTTTAAAGAAATGCTCACTTTTACGATTAAAAAATTTTGGATTTATATTTTAAGATTCTCTTTATTTTGCATTATTCCCTGTTCCAACTAGGGTTATGACTACCATAAGGTTATGTCTGCCTTATGAAAGTGACTACCCTAGGGTTATGACTACTTTAGAGTTATGGCTACCCTAGTGTTATGACTACCCTAAAAAGTCTCACCATCAGCATCAACCTCGTTGATCATGTCCTGTAGCTCCGCCTCAGTGGGGTTCTGTCCTAGCGACCTCATGACGGTTCCCAATTCCTTGGTGGTGATGGTGCCATCTCCGTCCTTATCGAACAACGAGAACGCCTCCTTGAACTCGGCGATCTGTTCCTCGGTCAGCTGATCTGCCTGTAGATCAAGGAGAGTGTTAGAAAGGGCGAAGGTATACCGTGGGGCATGCACAAGCGGGCCAGGGAGATTGCATAGCAGAAGCAAGCATGCGGAGTAGTGATGTAAATATATATTGAACACTCGTCACCTTGGAAAATTTCCCATTACTTTGTGTTATTTTTAATAAGTATGCCCACAAAGGGAAATTTTCTGAGGCGACGACTGTACATTTGAACTAAGATAAAGTGTCTTAAAGTTATATCACTTCGTTTTATCAGTTAGGCAACTCAAGTGAAATTATTTGGATGTTCTTTAATTTGCCTAAGGTCAGGGAAAAATTAAATAGACAAGACATTTTATATTGGCTTAAGTGTACGAAGTTTTTTTTCTGTTAGTTGAATTTTTACTTCAATGTTAAATTTCCATATAAGATCACTACTTATTATATTTTTTTTATACTTTATAATTTCAAGACACTTAAAGTGGTTTTACAAATTTAATAAATAAATAATTTATATCACTAGAAGCATTTAGCAGTATGATAATATAGCAAGCTGCATATTGCAAATGTTCTGAGAAAGCAATAATTTACTACCATGGTGTTGATATAAATGATTAACACAAATTAGCAATGTTATTGTTATATATTTAAACTTATGACGCACATGAGTTTGTACGTGACAAAAGTCAGGATTTTCATGGAGTCTTATACGTAAAAATATGCCACGCCCACTTTTCTAGAATTACTGGGTGAGATTTTCACGAAGGAATTATTCAAGCAGAAATATAGCCTAGTTTGTTGTTAACCACGGTTAGTAACATTGAGTTAGATTATAGGGCGCGATTCACGAAGCAGTTAGCCAGGTTTTAACCACGTTTAGCTTTTAACCACGTTTAAACTATACCTGTTTTACGTGTTAAATCACCTGGCTAAACGTGGTTAAGCTAAACGCGGATAAAAACCTGGATAACTCTTTCGTGAATCGCCCCCACGCTAGCCATGGTTAGTGAGAAAACTGGTTATTTTCCTTTCGATAACTCTATATGGTACAGCTGTCACTTAAGAAAAATTCCTTTACAAATGGATGGTGTCAATGTATTGTTGAACTATTTGTTGAAGGGAATTTTCTTGGTCAATAGCTGTACGATTATTAAAATCATGAAAATAATTGTCTTAATATTAATGAAAAAATTATGTTCATTCGCTAGCTATATAAGTAAAGGTAAACATTTAGTGCTTGGGGGAGTATACAAAAGTGTTTATATATATACAGGTACAACATGCAATTGCGTGTTTAGAATCTTAAAAAAATAGAGAAAATCAAAAGATATTTCTCTATTTTAAGATATAAAGCGATGAATACTAATATTATTAACCCTTCTATTTTTGTGATTATTGTCACTAATATTTATCTAATAACTAAACATTAGCGTGCTTCATGATATGGAGCGAAGTTCTTTGGACGCTATAATAACAATAAGAAAATTGGAAAACTTTTCTTTTAAATATTTAATAGCTTATTTTTCTTTTCAAATTACTTTTCTATCGTAAAAAAAAAAAAAAGTTTTGAAGTCATAAAAATAGAATGTATAATTTTTTACCGTTTCTTTTGAAAATGACAAAAAGATTTTTATTTTGTTATTATGGGTCATTAAATTACAAATAAAACAACCACTGATATTTTCTTTTGTTTTTAACTCTCTTTGTTTTAAGTGTGTTTGTTTTTTTTGGTCTTTAGAAGTATTATTTTAAATGTATCTAAAGATTTATATGCAGAAATATTTTGCATTATGTAGAAGAAAATTGATTGTTTTTTTACAAAAATAATCTCTAATTTTGGTAAATTTAACTGGTTTTCCAATTATTTGTTTTGGAAAAAAATCTGATTGAGATTTAATGTTTTAAAAAGGTACATCAAAGAACACCACGAATAACCCCCTTTCTAATTTTCTGGTGTTGTAGTTCGCCAAGTTCGCCAATTTTAGAGACCTATTTTAAGAAAGGTATTTAATTCCCAAGTTGGAATAAATTTCATCTATTATATATTCAAGCACTTTACTATATCTTGCTCTCTTCCTCTCGTTTTTCCTTACGTTTTTTTTTACTGTTTTCGTGGAAAAAACAAAAATTCCTGTCATTGAACATAAAATGTTGGAAATATCGTTATTATACATCGTCACTTTAAACAAGAAAGAAATAAGATGTGTTTTTGAGGTAAAAAGACCTAATACGATAAGGTTTTTAGACGTATTAAAGATGACAAATATTTGAACTAGGAAAAGAGTTTCTATCCATCCCTAAAAAGTTAAATTTCCGCACTCCATCCTAGACTGCGTAAGAAACCTAACAAAGCAGGAGTAACGTTCTTTGTATCCCGAGATGTATGACTTGAGTTATTTTAAAAATATTATAGTAAATAATCAATATTAATATATTCATTGAATCAGAAACTGTTTTTTAAATAAAATTTACGAGATTAGTGTTCTACTTTTTTAAAAACTTGATTGAATTACTTTACGTTTGAAATACAATAAAATTAATATAAAATACCACCGGAAATAGCTTTGATTTCAAGATTTTCTGTTAACATTTTACTTTGAAATTTACATTACAGGCCTCTAAAAAGTATTTTAATATTAAAAAATGAACAAAATAAAATATATTTCATTGAAATACGAGCAAAAAAAACATCATTTCCGGTACTGATTTAAAATTAATTTGACTGTTTGTCTCGGTAGCAGCAGCGGTATAAGTGCTCAAAAGAAGCCTGGCGATGTCGCGGCGGCGTGCTGGAAGCCCCGGCGAGCTTGCAAGAGCTCATATCGATCGTAGAGGCGAGCTACACGCGACGGAGGATTAAACAGAACACGCCTGACCCGGAGAAAGCGTGCAAATTTTATCTCGGTACACTATTGCAAATTTCGTATTACTGCATTTTCTGATATTAATATTACAGTTATCTACATAGAAAATTTCTTATGACTAATATAGAAATTTCTTCTTACATCCAGTAATACAGTTATCTATTGAAAATTTTCTTACGGTTAATATAGAAATTTTGTCAGTAGTACATGCAGTTATCCAATGGAAACTTTCATATGGCCAAAATATAGAAATTTTGAATCATAATAATTGAAATATATCAAGGAAAAAGTTGGAACACAAAAAAATTTCTTTTGACCAATTGTTGGAAATTTAGTCTTAATGTATGTACAGTTATAATTTAAAAAAAATTAATGACCAATAGATGCAAATTTTATATCATTTATCGAAAACTGGTACATTTGACAGCTTATAAAATTTCTTCTCATGGAATTAAAATTTTAGCTGTATTTTTTTTTTTTTTTTTTTACGTAAGGACCTTATAAAATGAAAAATGAAGAGTCAAACTTATTCTATTGCTAAAATTTCTTGCAGTTATATAATATTTTAATTGTAAACTAACATTACTGTATATAAAATGAAACGATTTTATGTCCAACAGAAACGAAATATTCCAAAATGAAGATCGTACCTTGGTACCAACAATTAATTTAAAAAAAATAAATTGTATCTCCAGCATTAGAAAATTTAAAAATAATTGTAATTTTTTATGAATCAGAAGATATTGAGTTACGCATCTAGATTTTTTTTCAGATTATTTAAAAAACTTCTAACACTAAAACTGAATTAAAAGACACTGTTACGTAATATATGAAGTACCATCAAAGTACATAACTGGAGACTTGAATCTTTATTTGCAATAAAAATTTCCTGTTCATTTATAGATGATACAAAAGCCACTAGAAACGTTTTGCTTTGAAACAAAGATAGAAATAAAACTCCCTTCGGCCAATTTTTTTTATCTTAAAAAGTAAACTTTCTCATTTTATATATCAATATTTCGGTCTAAGTAAATATATGAACTTATAGGATAAGATGATTCAATATCTTAAGTTATTAAGTCATATTTATTTAGTTCTATGTTATCACAAATATATATGTCAGGTTGTCTCAAAAGTTTTAGACGTTTGCAATTAAAAAAAAATGTTTAAAAAATTGCAATAAGAAAATAGTATTGGATTTGTTTGAAAATTTAAACATAAACTTATAACAGTTCATATTAATGTCAAAAAGATTAATTTTTATTTGCATAAGAAGACACGAGATAATGTTTTTGATTTATTTTAATGTCTTTTAATTAATAATATTTATGTTGCATTTTTCTATAATCAATGTTGAAGTTTCTTAAATAGGATAAGTTTTTGACATAAATTTAATAAGTTTTATGATACATAAACATTAGAATATTTTTAATGTAAAATGTAAATCACGAATGAGAATTATCTATAGCACGCGATGTATATTATATAAAACTCAACAGGCATGGCATTATACAATTTTAATACGACTTTTAAATGTATAATATTGATATAAAAGTTAGCTTTTACTTTCTATAAATTAGGTCACGAAAATAAATGATAGTATCTTAAAAAAAAATTGATACAGTATTTTAGTTATTTTTAAGGTATATATAATTTTATACTATAATAATATACATGAAAAATCTTATTTGTTTTTAATTTTATTTCATAGAGGGGAAAAAATAAGTGCATAATTTTTTATTACAAATTTTAATATTAATAATAATAATAATAAATGTTTATTGAGCTAAATGACAACATATATATACAGCATATTACAATAAAATACCTGTAAGCTCAATGGGTGGACTGCAAAAGGCAGAACCTAAGCACAAAGTGAACAGCCACCCCATAGATATTGATATATTGATATAATGTAACTTTTTTCGATATTTACTTCCAATACCCTTAAAAATCCTTAATATTCTGTGACGTTTTAGTCAAGTATAGATATGATATAAGTATTTTAAATAACTGTGACGTCATGTTATTTTTCATCTTAATTTTTAGTGTAAATTAACGTGTAGAGGTCTTGCAATAAGAGGAGTGTTTAAAAAAGTTAAATAAATATTTTTGTATGCACTCAGAATGATGTTATATTTAACAAATTTCATGTAAAAAATGTAAAATAAAATTTAATTCACATTTCCTGAAGTTTGTATCTTGTATAAATAAGATATAAACAAAATTTTGTCAATATTTTATAAACAAATCGAGTTTAAATAAATTTCCTGCACAACGTTATCTTATATGTTAATATAAATAATTGTGGCTGTTAATTCTGTTACCTAAACATTATATCCGATTTTATTAATCGAGAGATAGTGAAATCAGCTTCTCTGGAATGAAAAATTTCTTTCGTATTCTTTCTACGGAAAAAAAACACTGAATTTTTTTCTACAAGTGTTTTCTTTTTATTATTTTTAAAACATGTTTATTTTTTATTTTGTCCATCCTTAAAATTAAAATTTATTACATATAAATATTTACTAACGTAAATTAAACGTGTGGTTTTCCATTCTATTTTCACGTGTTTTTATTATATTTGATTAGTTAGTATGCCTGGAGGGATACGAATATTCTCTTATCTTTTTATTCTTATCAGGGGCGTTGTTTGGATAATATTCCAACAAGAGGAAACTGCAAAATTTATGAGCATTGCAGTAACCTCACCATACCTATGTTAAATTTTTATAAACAAATTCAATATTTCATAAGGCCGGATTTCCTATTCTTTAACGTTAAAATAAAGTTTTTAAGTTAGAACGGAATGAAATTTACAGAAACTATACTCTCGCTCACTTTAATCAATGAAATCTTGCTATAATCTTTTTTATGAGAGAATTGTTATACGTCATAGTGTAAATAAAAAGAAATCTAATTATTATTATTAGTTTTATGAGTAGTTATTAGACATGCTTTTACTATTATTTTGATTATAAAACACAATGTTAATATATGTTTTAAAATGTTGTTTGCGTCCATGATTTACTGTATCATTTTCAAGATATTCTATTGCTAATTTTTATAAAATTTTTAAACTACTTTGTGTATAATAAAATTGCAGATATTGCAGGAATAATTGGAAAAAATTTGTTGTAAAAATAACTAAATCTATAATAAAAAGTAAATAACCCTACTGTATAAACCCCAAAAATTAATAAAAAGATTTTTTTTTCGTGCAAAAATATTAACGATATATTTACAGGAAAAAGTTTTTTTTTTTTTTTAAGTTTTCTTCTTCATTTATAAATAATTATATGAAACATCTTTATGAGTCAGGTATTTGTAATGGACAAGTATTATGACGTCATTGAAAGTATGACTAGAATTCTTAAAAGATGACATTACTTTTTTTTCTTCTTTAATATTATTCATTATATTAAAAAAAACTTTTAAACATATAAATACATCGATAGATGATTATTAATATACTTACTGTTAATGTACTCTGTGTAGATCAAGTAAGAATGACAAAAAAAGAGAGACTAATTAATTATAATTAACATGATTATGATTGTATGTATTTTGTGTAGATATTAAAAGCATTAGTTAATTATTAATATTGTGCTTTTTTTGATCATAAAATTATTCAATGTATTTTTTTTTATCACAATTGAAAAATTCGTGATCAAAAATTTACTACGTTTTGGGTGAAACATGAAATACTTACCCCACAACAAATTGTATATTATAATTAGCATACATTAGTTACATTAGCATACACATATAGCTATAATAGTCCCCCCATTATACTGTCACCATGTTATTTATAGACCCTGGTATAGTATACTTGATATACTGCATAGTTATACATTTCCTTATATTAAAAAATATTTAATTATTAATTTAATTCAATTATTAAAAGTAAATAAAAATTAAAGTTAAAAAATTGAGTTTTAATTTTGACAATGCAGTTCATTTTTTTTTTTTTTTAATAGGATTCGAAATTTTTATTTGACAACTAATTTTCTAAATTTGGAAAAGTATTACATTTATAATTTATACTATTTTTAATATTTTGTTTATATTAAAGTTATATATTTTCTATTAATAATTACTCTATTTATTGCCTACTAGAATACCGGCAAAATCTCTATTGATGATGATTTTTTTTTCAAATTTGTATAATGTGGTAAGAAAGAGACAAATTTATATATAAATTATTTAATTTTATACCATTTATTGCCTTATAAATGAAGACACTTAGATTTGTAACAATTATACATAAACAATTTATTCATTTAACAAACAATAAATTGAATAAATATAAACAAATTAAATAAATATTATATAACTTTAACCAATTATTTTATATGTTTTAAATTAAAATTATATAAAAACTATTTATATAATATTATAGATAGATGACTTTAGATTATTAATAAAATAGAAATAGGCATGGATGCATTGACTTACCATATTTAATTGTTAGATTTTCAAGTCGGGGCGAACTTGTTCTAGGCACTGCTGCTTCTCTACTGAAACATTTTCAAACAGAGGAAAACCTCTGTGAGCTTTTAGCCGATAGAATCCCTCCGCGTTCATATAAAACAATCAAAATATTCAAACAATTATTACATGCTTACAAATGGAGTTCATTAACTATAAAATTATTAAATAAATATATAAAATAATTAATATAAAATTATTTATTAAATAATAAATGTTTAAAATAAGTATTATTTAATATATCGGATGAATACAAGTTCAAATATCATAATACTAACACGAAAGCCTAGTAAAAGTGTATATGATTGGCTGTAGTTCCGCGGGATGTTTTCAAAGATACTTTTTGATTGGTTGACGTGTATCTGCATTGCGGTCCGCGAAACTGCTTTGGAGTATTTGAGAGGGGATATTGAGGCAGCAGCAGCAGACGATATAGGCGGGCAGGTCACAGTCGCAATGTTACACGTAACTACCTTTTGTACAACTTTCACTGCAATTAAAAAACAAAACACAAAAAAAAATTAGCATCTTTTTACCCCCTTCGGATATTTGACCGCAGTACTTAATAATAAGTTATTTCCTTTGTAATATAAGATACTTAACTTCAGAGCAAGTATCATATGATATATATACTTCATCATCTGGTATACTTTATAATAGTTTATTTGTTAAGGATGATGATTGCTGCAGAGGTGGAGCCTAAGCCCTTGAAATTTATATAGGGGTAAAACAGGGTACTTGTTTAGGTCCAATACTTTATAACTGCTGCCATTGTTTTATAACTCATTAAGAATTAATATAATATATTATGTATTCAGAAAAAAATATTCCAATCACATTTCTAATTTTTCAGCGTTTATTCTTCATTTTAAATAGTACAACAATAATAACGTCATAAACAAAATTCGTCTTTAATTTTGTTGATTTTTTTCAAATATAAAATAACGTATTTATTGATCATAATTGATAACTTTTCAATACATTTATAAAATACAAAATTATATATTTTTTAAACAATCCATATTTATAATTATCTGAATTAAAAAGGTGAAGAAAATTTTAAATTATTTGATTGTATTGTATTTTTTATTGTAATTAATTAAATAATGTCTGTTTTTGCCATCAATATTTCTTTTCCTTCATTCTTGAGTCTTCACTTCTTCCTTTCTCTTTATCAGGAAATTAAAATAATATTGGTATTGTTTATTAAATAAATAATATCGGTTTATTTAATTAGCGAAGTAAACTTTCCAAGACAGTGTACAATAACTAATTTTCACCTTTCTTGCAAGGCAATTTAATTTTATCAATTTGATGCGTCTGGGAGTTCTCCATATTGATAATTAAAAATAACACTTGAAAACAAAAAAGAATTATTTTTTTAGTGAATAATGTTTTATATTAAATTGTCTTAATTTCCTCTAAACTTTTAATTTTGATTGTTCTTCAATAAATGGTGGTTTGAATATACATATTACTCATTATAGCCATTATTAGACGTGAAAACACACTTGCAAGGATATTTGCATTTATTTAAAGCCACAGGTTACAATAATTGCATTAATTTTAAAAGTAACAACTGCTTACTAATTTTTTAACAAAGAATTACAATTAACAATTTTAAAAATTGTTAAAATTGCTTAACAATTTTTTGTTGTATATATTATTATAATTAAATATTTATTCCATTTTTATAAACAATAAAAATTATTTACACTAAAAAAAACAACAAAAAATATATATTTAAAAAATTAATAATAATAAAATATTAAGTTAATCAATTTTTACATAAAATATTTTTTCTAATTTATTTTTTATTGACGTACCATATAACATTAATTAAATTGATGTAATTTTTTTATGACAAAGCGTATACACTATCTTCCAAAGTATATAAATGAAGTGCACGCGTCGCCGAGTTTTCCGCGACAGCGTCATCAGCTAAGCGGAAGTCTGTGTAGTAGAACTGCGGTGTGTCATGCGTCATTCGAACGTATTGACGCTCGCAGTTACAGATTAGATACGAGTTGCAAATACTTGCTGCTGCACTACAGCATTATGAATATGAATCAGCTGGCTACTATAGTATGTTAATTATTTGTAAGCAACAGGAAAGTGTATGCAAATGGTTTTAGTCTGTCTGTCTGTCTGTCTGTCTGTCTGTCTGTCTGTCTGTCTGTCTGTCTGTCTGTCTGTCTGTCTGTCTGTCTGTCTGTCTGTCTGTCTGTCTGTCTGTCTGTCTGTCTGTCTGTCTGTCTGTCTGTCTGTCTGTCTGTCTGTCTGTCTGTCTGTCTGTCTGTCTGTCTGTCTGTCTGTCTGTCTGTCTGTCTGTCTGTCTGTCTGTCTGTCTGTCTGTCTGTCTGTCTGTCTGTCTGTCTGTCTGTCTGTCTGTCTGTCTGTCTGTCTGTCTGTCTGTCTGTCTGTCTGTCTGTCTGTCTGTCTGTCTGTCTGTCTGTCTGTCTGTCTGTCTGTCTGTCTGTCTGTCTGTCTGTCTGTCTGTCTGTCTGTCTGTCTGTCTGTCTGTCTGTCTGTCTGTCTGTCTGTCTGTCTGTCTGTCTGTCTGTCTGTCTGTCTGTCTGTCTGTCTGTCTCTCTTCTCTCTCAGTCTCTCTTTCTAAATTAAAATTATTATTTTAATTTCCATTTTTAACGAAAAAGAATATTAATCATTCATGTCACAAATAAAACATAAAAAATTCAATTATTGTTGATAAATACTCATAATAAATTACTTGTGTAATGAAGTAAAACCATTTTATCCATGTTGGATAATAATTGTATATTACAAATTAATAATTATTACATACATTCATTCAGGTACTGACAGTAGCTTATAATAGCGATGATAAACGGTAAACAGCATTCCACAAAACTATTTAAGGAGTTAATTACAGTTAGTTAATAGAATTACAAACGGGTATAGTTCAACAAGTATAAAGTTTCTACCAAAAGTTCATTATTATCTTAATTATTTCTAGTAGGGGAGGAGGGGGAAATTACGTAATTTTGACTTTATGTGAACTGAGGGAACTGTGGAAACCTCATATAGAATTATCGTTACAATAACTGAAAACCAATTTCACTTTAATAAGTTTTTACTAAGTTTTTAAATGGAAATTGAATCTACAATTTTTATTATTCTGTAGTTTTAACGGAACTTCACAATCTAGAGCTGTAGATTATACACTATGGAATTCACTTCAAACAAATACATTAATATTGGTCTTAATATCATTCTTATCAGGTCAAACATCCAGTATAATTGTTCCCCGCCTCTATAGAACCTAGTTATAGTTACCTTTAAACAAAGAGCTCGATACCGCACCCCTGTGGGAAACCTAATTTAAGGGTTGCTACCCCGTAGTGATATTATCTATACATGCGTGATGACTGTAGCGTGTGGTGGCCTAATGCAAAGAACTGACCCAGTTTTAACATATAGTAATCTTATAGAGTACATCAGAGTGTTATATAGGAGAGAGTTATTGCAAATCAATTTGTACACCTGCGACTTTTTTGTGGGTTATAATATGTAGATACAGTAAAATTAATTTGAAATTCCTTCCGGAAGTAACCGGAAGTTTAAGGTTTCTGACTTTCCTATTTGTATTTAAGTGTTACATTTTTATTCATGTAGTTCAATATTTCTACGTCAAATCATACTGTAATGTTTCAAAACTGAATTACAAACAGAAGAGATGTAAACTTCACACTTCCGGCTACTTCCGGAAGGAATATCAAATTAATATGACTGTATTTTATATGGACTGGTCCATAATTCGTGTCTCTACTGGATCACATATGATAATATTTTTTAAGTCGTCAGATGATGCTTCAAATTGTTTTGACTTTGAATATGAATAGGGTAGAAAGATATTAGATTAAAATTGCAATTTGCGGAATTAAGAGCTGCCTTTGAGGGAGCCATGTGTGAACATTTAAATAAAATGTATGAAATTTCTGTTGTGTTTTAAACTGCAATTTTTGTGGCAATAATTGAGTTACAATAACCTTGACAAATAATGTAATAAGTACAAATTAATTTCAGAATTGGGCGCACAGGGCGCTCAACGAGAGGTGGCTGTCAATCGTGAAATTTTAAAATGATAATGTACATAATCGGCTAATATTCATCAGAATTTATCAAAAATATTAAAAAATAAGTGTAACATGTGAATTAAAAAAATTGAACAGAAAATTATTAATAAAAATTTGCAACTTATTGAATGATAAAATAAATAAAAAATTAAATTTTCTCAATTATTACAATTTATTTTATTAGTAATTTAAAAATTATTTTGTAACACTTAGTAATGAGATAGTAGAATGTGAAAATTTTAGTGGCTTAATCGAAAGAAGGGTTAAAAATATGGTACTGTGAATTTTGTCAGATTTTTCTGAGACCGGGAACTATTTTTAAAAAATTATTGTAAGTCTTTATATTTTATGACGTCACGGGCGGCACTACTCTATCCTTTTTTTTTAAGGAGTGCCGCCCGTGACATCATCAAAATAGACTTTCAATAATTTTTTAAAAATACTTCCCGGTCTCAGAAAAATCTGAAAAAATTCACAGTACCATATTTTTAACCCTTTCGATTAAGCCACTAAAATTTTCACATTCTAATATCTCATTTTTTGTAATTTTTTTAAACAAACAAAATACGTATGAATGCAAATAAAAAAATTATAATTAATGTAGATATAGTTCTACAATGAATAAAATTGCATGACGTAGGACATAATGAATTTACCTTTGCCTAAAGTGAGGGAAGCTTAACCCAGATGTGATTATAAAATAATTACGTCCATTAAATAATGGCCCTAGCAGTACTTCATTTTTTAATATCAGTAATAAGATCAGTTAATGATAATGAAACATATAAATCTAGTCAATAGCAGTTGCTTTACAGCATATTATATTATAAAAAATTACATTTTTTTCCAATGCCACGTCAAATATAATGCAATAATTAATCATTTTTTTCAATCGAAAGGCTTTAAACATCATGCAGCATGCATCTTATTAAAGTTATATTATATTTTTATATAATATTCACAATAAAATATCAATACCTTCATTTTTTTTTTGAAGACCAAAATATCACAAATCCATCTCAATATTATGATTTAATATATATATTTTTTGTTGTCAAGGCATGAAAATTTTATTTCTTACACAGTGAATCAAGACCAAGAATAAATTGTATTGATGTATAGCATTGATGAAATGGCGAGTTTCTAATTTAAATTGATTATAGTATTGGAAAAATGCATTGGGGAAGACTAACTTTCTTCAACCCCTCTCGAATGACGAAAGTTTCCGAAGAACTACCCTCCAAATTTGTTTTCTGGGCTACGTTTTTGTGGTTGGTTTACTCCAACCACAAAAAAAAATCTTTTTTTTCCTTGGTTTTTAACTTTCTGGGATAACCAAATTTAGTGTTGTGGCACCTTTGCATATTAATCTTACCCATGATATTCTATAGATAACAATATATGTATCTATGTATTGAATAAAATAATAAATAAATAAAATTAACACTGCAGAGCAGAAATTTTCTAATTAATTAATACCTCTAAAAATATATTAAGAGAAAAAAATTCTTTGATGTTAAAATAAATATTAGTTTTATTTTCAATTTTATCTGATAGCGCACTATCTCAAATTTTAAACCAATTTGCGGGGAAGTGAGAATATGTAATTGGATTAATTAATAAAAATTGACCCAGTAGGAAGAGGGTTAATTTCACTTGAGACAAAATGTACAAATAAGGTTGGAGGAGGATGGCTGGCCTTGTCGATGTCTGCATGGACTTGGCTGCAGTGGACTCTACGGCTTCCTTTGTTAGAGCATGTAAATTTGCACAGTACATCGTCTACAGTAAGGCTTCGTAGGGCAAAAGGAACTCCCCTAATCGATTAGCAATGTAAAAGTGGTGACATTTTCAAAAAAGGACAATCTTCATGAATTTTTTTAAAGCATATTTGGAGAAAGGGCCTTAAGTTATGTATTAAGGGGCATTCAAAAAGGCTTAAGGTCCGATTTAGGGCTAAATTCTGACATGAAAAATTGGACCTAAGCCTTAAACCTTTGTGAATGCCCTTTTTTCAGATTTATTTTTAACCCTTATAAATCGTACTGTAAAACGCTGTGATATCACAGTCATGCAAAGTCTTTCCCTAAATGCTTGTGTGTTAAATATTTGCATGACTGTGACGTCACAGCGTCTCTCCCCTCAATTTTGAGGGTTCAAAAAAACAATTATTAAAAAAAAAAAAAAATGAAAATTCACTCGAGATATATCTAAATACGAGATAAATTATTTTTATTAAGATTGTTCAATGTTGTCTCTTTTACGAATCCATGAACTGAGAAAGTTATTTTCACACATGTAAACTGATGTATGGAATTAGATTTTTAATTTAAATATAATATGATTTATAATTGAATTTTCATGATAATTTTTGTTTTACATACATTTATAAGAATCAGTGCGCAATTCATTTAAAATTTAATAGTTTTTCCTAATTATTTTTAGATTAAGTTTGATTACAAAAAAAATGCAACTATTTTATAATTGGGATATTAGTAAATGAAAGTACTACATGAATTAATAAATATTTAATTAAAAAAATAAACAAACATGTTACATAAAAAGTGGATATGATATACGACAAACTGTTCCCAAAGTAAGAATTTCAGAGATGACAAATGAAAGTTCAGAAATATTAACCCCCCGACACGGAGGAGGGTTGGGAAATCTTAACCCCCCGACACGGAGGAGGGTTGGGAAATCTTGGCTGCACAGCATGGCTTTTGTACTCATAAGACTAATATGACTTACACAAAGAGGGGTGTTTACATGTGCGATCAACAGTGACGCAATGCGACAAAATCTCTGCTCATGTATAAACTGTTTTATAAATTTCCTTAGAAATTTATTTTCATCTATTTATATAAATTGAAAATAGGATTTTAATTCTTTTTTTTTTTATGACGTTGTTAAGAATACGTGAATACCAATTCTAATTTGTAAATCATACAAATAATTAATGCAATTTGAATGTTATAATCAATAATGTATATTTTTCTTGTAAGAATTAAATTGGATAAAGAGTTAATTATAAAACTGAAACTTAAAATTTTATTTATTTACTACTTAATTATTTTACTATACAAAATACTTATTGCTTTATATTCAAACATTAATATTATTAATAATTATTAATTATGAAAATACATATTAAAATTATGTTTTATTTTTTTTAAAAATATATGAATGTATTATATATTTAAAAATAAAAAATAAGAATTTATTAACGTAAAATGATTTTCATTATAAATAATGTAATTGTGTATGATAAATTTTAAGTGTGTCGTAATAAATGTACTAAATTTGTATATATAAAAAGAATTTAGTGATGGGCATTAAAGTTAATAATTTATATATGTCATGACTGACCTGTATTTTTTTTTTCAAAATATAATTGTATTTTAATTGTAAAATTAAAATTATGCATTTTTACCTCCACTTACTAAGTACACCTGTTTACACATCTTTTGCATAAATCTTGGGGTAGCAGTTCAATACTTGTAATAGCCAGGTATATCAAGGTGGTTAGTTACCTATCACCAATGCTGAGGGTTCAGAGGCTTATTTAAGATGCTGTTAATGAATTACTTTATCCCTTTTGTGGACTTTTAAGAAACATGGCGTTTTATCATAAGAAATTTATTTCACAGAATTTATCAACCCTTGCTAGTAAAACCAAACCCTCGTTTTTCAGGATGGTAAAAGGTTACACATTTGTTGTTGAGTCATAACAAGTTTCCTCAGTGATAACAAGTTTCCTCAGTGATAACAGGACAGACTGGGGTGGTTGTGATAACAAATCTGATGGTTTCTTAGTGGGTCAAGACCTTCTGGCGAGGGTAGAAGTTCTTAGTGTCTGGGGAGAAAGAAGGGGAAGCTGCAATTTGTTCTGCTCCTATAAGATTGCTTAGTATATATATAGACTTCTAGTTGAGAATACTCGCAGACTTTTATTTGCTACATTTTTTAATATTATAATTACAGATCATGGTTTAAATAAATTACGTTTAGACCTGTATGAGAAGTAAAATAAGAAATTACAATTTAAGATACATATTTATATATTTTTTTTCTAGTTCCATATCATTAGTAAATAAAATATTAATTTATTATTTATATTTATAGAAGAGTTGTAGAAAAAAAAACAACAACATAAAAACAAGGAAAATTCATACATACAAGCTATAAAATAATACATTTTCTTTATATTTACAATTAATTTATACGCTTGTTAGCCGTAACATGGGATGCAGGGACTGATTTTTTTTTTTTTTTTTTTTTTTTACAAGAATACACCCCTAAGAGCTTACAGCTCGCGGCGGGGTACTGGGTAGGGATAAGGTAGGGAACGGATAGTGGCCACGGCCTGCATGCTTACGCGTCCCAGCATTCGCTGAGGTGAGACTGAGGGAACCGCGGAAAACCTCAGTCAGAACGGACACCTCTACTTTTTCTCAATGGACCAAAGCGATGTCCAAAGCCTGGGGAACCACACACAAGTGCATCACTGCACTGGGTGGAAAGCGAGACGAATTTACCCCAGGGAGGGAGCAGCGCATTTTTTACTTGAAACGGTCACCCATCCAAGTACTAACCACGCTTGACGTAGCCTGACTTCGGTGATCTAACGAGAACCGGTCAATGCACTGCGCTACGCTCGACCTCATTTTTATTTTCTTGTGAGCCATAATATATATGGGAGTTTAATCTAGTTGATATTAGATTATAAATATATATAACATGTTTTAAATTAATATTTATTATTTTTGTCAAAACTTGTGTGCTTAAATATAAATATTTAACTGAAATATACGTTAATAAAACTAACTTTAAAGAACACAGTCAAAATAAAAACAAAATAATATTTACTCGTTTTCTCTGACAATAATTCTGCAGATACTCCTTTACTAGAAAGCTATTACCTGAGAAGTCACGCAGGTATGCGCCAAATATTCCTCCTAAGCAACAATGAAAATACACGCAACAATATTGATATAAATACCCCGGCGGAGTCTCATAACGCATTCAGTTCAGACCGGAGACAGAAATAGAACTATCACGCGCTGCCTCCAGAATTTTATGTTATAGTGTGGGGTCACTGCGAGTAATTGTGCTTTAAAGTTCTCTCTTAGGAGTCTTAATTAAGTTTTAAATACTCTCTCTCTCTAACACATGTTAGATTGCTTCATTAATATTAACAACCTGATCCAAATAAAGGGATGCATAATTACTTATTTAATTACCTCAAGAATCGACGACAATTTGCATGATTTTGTCATTATTTGAATTTTTCAATTTTTGCAAATTTTTTTTTTATTTAATGATAACATCCTCTAAGACGCTGTGACGTCATGTTCATGCATCACCTGAATGCTTGGGTGTTGAATATTTATATGACTATGACGTCATAGTGTATTGCAGCATGATTAAATGGGTGTTATGTGTTATAATTATGTTCCAAAAATTATGAAAAAATTGACGTTGCACAACTTATGGTGGTCCTCTTTTCAAATATGCAATACATATAGCATATTATAGCTATGTAGGATGTATGTACATGGAAAATATTTTTTATACGTAATATGAGAATCCTGTTGCACAAGATTTAATAATAATTCCCAGAAAGGGAGTTCAGAGGACTTTATAGATATACTGAAATTTGCAGTGTAGCACTATATATATGATGTTACCAGTAATTTAAAACATAAAACAAAATTTATAATTTTTTATTACACACTTTTATTTATTTTATTAATTTATTTTTAATATATTGCATAATTTTATGTAACCTAAATTTTAATAAGTTTATTATAAATATTAATATTTAAAATGTATTTAAAATGACAATTCATTAATATTATTTGTTAAAATTAAATCACATGCAACTATAATTATTTTATTTGTTTGAAGTTTATATAAATGCACTTTTTCTTAGCATTAACTTCCTACCCCTGTACAGTTAATTATGAAAGGAATGCAGGCTTCAAATTAAAATTAGACAGTCACCAAATATTGTTGAGTGTATAATCAACATTTGCATCATTTTCCTCCACGCCCGGTGCAGGCGTGCGAAGTAAGAAATTTAATAGTCCTTTATGTCATAACTCAATCAGAGCAGCAGACTGCCCTGACTCAATGCTAATCGGAGCGGGCTGTGAGTTGTGACGTCAGCAAGGACCTTCTTTGCAGTGCTATTTTGCACGGTTGAAACCCGCGCAGATAGAAAAAATAATGCGAATGTTCATTATAAACTCGAGCAACACTTGGTGTCTGTCTAATGGAGTATCGACCTCAATTTTTTTATTGCAGAAATGGATAGAGGGTGCAAAGTTATGCTACCCCGATTTTTTCAGATTTTTTAGAGCCCGGGAACTATTTTTAAAAAAATTATTGAAATTCCTTTTTGTGACGTCACGAGGTGCCGCTCCTTAAGAAAAGGATAGGACTTGCCGCCGCGTGACGTCACAAAAAGGACTTTCAATAATTTTTTAAAAATAGTTCCCGGGCTCTAAAAAATCTGACAAAAATCAGGGTAGCATAACTTTGCACGCTCTATCCATTTCTGCAATAAAAAAAATTGAGGTCGATACCCCATTTGTAATTTCAGGCCTGTATATCTTTAAGACTTGGTCACTTAGTGTGTATGATAGTAAGAGCAGCCACTAATAGTGCTGACTGGCAACACTATCTCGGAAGAGGCGACTGTATGTCACCTTATACGAAAACCCAACAGTGTTGCCACATAAGCCAGGTTAGTGAACTGATCAGGGGCGTAGACAAGGGGGGGGTTTTGGGTGTTATAACCCCCCCCCCCCCCTTGAGAGCTGAACCTTAGTAAATTTTAAGGGAAAAATAACAAAAAATGGGACTCGACGGATACGATTTAGATAAAATTTTACGAAAAATTTTCTTAAAAAAAATAATAAAAATAAAAATTTATATCCCCGAAACACATCGTTAATACATATTTATTTTATTTAAAATCGGTCAGCAGAATTATGATTTTACACTCATAGTATAATTCTATATTATGATAATTATAATATGTTCTATTCCTCATTAAGTTATTTATGTTTTTGTACACGAAAAGACAACAATTTAAAGTGTAAAAAATGTTGAAAGCATTCCCCGCATAATGTTCAGCATAAAAATAAAAATTATACATAGTATTTTATTATTTTTAATTAATTATATAGGTATATTACATCTTACAATGGACAACATACATGAAAAAAAATATTGCAGAAATGAATAAAGGGTACCAAATTATGCTACTCTGAATTTTTTCAGATTTTTTTGAGACCCAGAACTATTTTTAAATAATTATTGAAAGTCCTGTGATTTCAGTTGGCACCTCTAAATTCTGAATAAAAAGGATAGAGACTGGACGCCTATTGACGCCTCCAGGGGGCGTGGCCGCACTTTCAATAATTATTTAAAAATAGTTCTTGGGTTTCAAAAAAATCTGAAAAAATTCAGAGTAGCATAATATGGTACCCTCTATTCATTTCTGCATTAAAATTTTTCCATGTATGTTGTCCATTGCTAGTTTCATTGTCTCATGTATAATACTGTACGTATATCTTTGAATTTATTATTGAAGTTAAAAAAAATCCGATTTTTTAAATGTATTAATTTTACAGTATACTTAATGTAATGAATTGATATTCCTGTTTTGAAAATTTAATAAAAATATTTTTTCTTGCTCGTACATCAGTACATCGTCTTAAAATGTGCTCTATTTTTTTATAAGAAAAAGTAGTGACAAAAATATTGTAACTACATAATTTCCGATTTACAAATATAAGAAATTTGCTGCAACTTTTCATCGAAAAAATGTATAGTCCACGTCTCTTTTTCAAAAAAATCGCGCACCATGAAACTAATAAAAACAATATAAAAGTGGTATTAGATGAATTACTTGATTTAAATATACTCAATTAAAGCACGTTAGTGCACGTATAATATTGAAAAGAAATTAAAAAAAAGGGGTGCAAAAAAAAAAAAATTAAAAATATTGCATCAGGCCATGCATTCTCTATAATAGTATTTTTTTATAATTTTACCCTAAAAAAGGGGCGTGTCCCTAAAAAAAATCGCGCCTGCGGCGGGCTGTTGGGGGGCTACGCCCCCCAAACCCCCCAGTGGACTGTTTTCCATCTTATTTATTTTCAAGAACCCCCCCCCCCTTGGACAAATCCTGCCTACGCCACTGGAACTGATGATGTTACTTTCATGAATTGTTCCAGTCTAATCGGCCATAACTGTACATTTATTTCTTTATATCTCGATACGTAAATAATTAAGATCCAGAAAGCATTTAATTTTAAGGTTTTACGTATTGTTAAAATTAATTTGAGTTTTGTCAGAGTTTATATAAAACACACCTGCAACATCCCACACTAAATCGGACATAAACAATTGACTGAGCAGAGAACGTTTTAGCTTTCTAGAGTTGTCTATTTTTGTACCGGCCAGGAAGTTATTAAAGTGGCGGGAAAAAATAATAAAAATAAATGTTCAGCGTGAACCAAACTCATTCAGTGAGGCTGTGGTTTAAATTTAAATATCGTCACTAAATTTATATCTAAGGTAGAATTTTTTTAATCACTGTCACTAATTTTGAATGTTAAAGAGGGAGTTGAACGTTCTTATTAAAGGTGGATTCACATGGCGACAACGGCGATGCGACGCGATTTTGACGTAAAAGCTGTGAAATCCTATGCGGCGGTGAATTCGCCGGTAATCGCGTTAATTACGATGCCCTTTTTCTTTTAATCGCCCAATATGGCCGCCAATGGATGTTACAGCAAGTGCGCATTATTCGCGTCGCGTCGCATGGTAAAAATCCCCATGTGAATCCACCTTAATTTGTAACTTTTTTTTTTACCACTGGACTTTTTTGTACTCAATAATGAGCTTTAAGGTGAGCGCAATTAAGAGCTTTATATTATACTTATTTACAGCTTTTAATTGACTACACCTGATATAATAGATAGCTCATTATTGCGGACGAGGAACGGTATAATAATTATGTATTGACGATCACTTATTATCTTTTATTTGCAAGCCGTTAAATTCAAGTTGAGAGACTATATTAATATTTTAATTAACATCATGATCCACGTAAAAAATTTACGTGCAAGAATCAATTAAATCATTATTACTAACTAGAATGAGATATTAGAATGTGAAAATTTTAGTGGCTTAAACGAAAGAAAGGATAAAAATATGTTACTTTGAATTTTTTTCAGATTTTTCTGAGACCGGGAACTATTTTTAAAAAAATATTGAAAGTCTGTTTTGATGACGTCACGGGCGGCACTCCTTAAGAAAAAGGATAGGGCAGTGCCACACGTGACGTCATAAAATAGAGTTTCAATAATTTTTTAAAAATAGTTCCCCGTTCTCAGAAAAATCTGAAAAAAATTCAAAGTAACATATTTTTACCCCTTAATTCTTTCGATTAAGCCACTAAAATTTTCACATTCTAATATCTCATTACATACATAATTATATACATTTTTAAAATATTTCCTATAGAAACAATATTTATTGAGTAAAAATTATGAGTAAATAACTTTTTCGTGCAAAGGGTATTCATATTGAATATATTATTGATTTCACTTGCGGTTGACTCTAAACGTAGTGATATGTGTAGTACATGCAAGTGTTAAGTGACCATCGCAACATACTACATACAGAAGTATTATATCGAACATCGGCAAAGGTAAAAGTCCGAAAAGTGAAATAAATAATACATTCAGTAAAAATTGTCACTGCGTTTTGCAGCACGATTTTAGGGAAAGAGGGTTAAAAGAAAGTCCGAAGAAAATGTTCTCTATTGAAACAATGGAAAATGTCGTGCAACATAATATTACGTTGTCTGATAAGTGAATACATTAAATAAAAAAATATAACGCCCGAGTATAAATTATTTAAATTTTGTCTTGGGAAAAATATGCACAATAATTAAAATAATTTAAAATATCAAACATCTCCATTCCTTTTCTATTTAGAGCATTAAGGAGCTTGCATTTTATTGTTTCATTTATTTTATTAAATTTTATCATTATTAATCATTACAATAAATACATGTCTTCTCAATTTTCCCTTCTCTGTGATATTGCATTTTCATGATACCCATTATATATCGAGTTTTAAAATATTAAGGTATAACCTGAGAATTTGTCTGTCAAGGTCAAGAGGCGTGGCTACACCTGCAAATTTGACAACACTGTTGCAATAGTAATGCGAATAAAAGATTAGGAGGGGGTGGTAACTACAGTCCTTGAGAGCGTTGCCAAGTTTCTTAGGACATATCAAAAACGATCATCGCCACGGTTCGAAATATATGAAAACAATTCAGAAAAATAGTCCAAAAAATTAGCTTTTAATCCATGTAAAATTCTAAAAAAATTCTCGAGCCGTTTTTGTGCAATGTTGATTGAAAAATTTAACATTGAAAGGATACAAAGTACACATTTGAATAAATTAATTATAATGAAACCAACGGTTAAAAATATCTAAAAAAAAAATCAGTAGTATTTGGACAATTGTTGTAAGTCTACCAAATTAATTTCAAGAACATCTGTCGATACGACTTTTTTAGTCCGAATATCTCAAGTTGAGCCTTAAATAATATATTTACGATTTGTTTAATAAATAATATTTATTATAATATAATTACAAAGAAACAAAAAAAATATATATATATATATTTATTAAAAAAAAAATGAAATAAATTTTGCAACTTGTAAAAATTTTGGCAAATATTTTTACAATTTTGTAATATTTATTATTACCTTTCTATTGCATTATTTTTCCAATATTAAAATATTATTTATTGATTCTTTAAGCATATTAGTAAAGTATGCTGATGATATTACAGCTATAATCACAGCAGAAGCCGAAGATGAATTAATTCGTAAGATTAAACTTACTATTGAAGAGGTACATACATGGTGTACAAATAATAAGCTAATATTAAATTCAACTAAAACCGAATACATCCAATTTCATTCCCCTAGACAAATCCCTTTGAATAGTTATTTGTTGCAATTAGCCGGGAAAACAATTAAAAGAGCAGAGTCTGTTAAGTTTCTTGGTCTACACATTAATGAAAGTTTGGATTGGTCTTTACATGTAAATGCGATTTGTAAGAAGATAAATTCGGCCAATTTTATGTTATATACAATCAGGAATCATGTATCTCATGAAACCTTGCTAACCATATATTATGCGTATGTTTATCCACATTTGGCATATGGCATAATAAATTGGGGATGTAAATCGGAACTATTGAATCGATGTTTTGTTTTGCAAAAGAGAGCACTTAGAACGATTTTAAGAATACCAAAAGGACAGTCGTGTGTTTCACATTTTAAGGCTAATAAAATGTTAACTGTCCCTTGCATTTATATTTTAAATTGTGCCTCATTCAAAAAAAATCATCCAAATTTTTATGTTCAGAATGATGGCTATCATGACTATAATACTAGGAATAAATCGAATGTAGTTACTGAAAGACATAACACACAATTTTTCAAAAACTGTGCAATGTATCAAACAGCAAAATTTTATGAATTTTTACCAGCATGTTTGAAAGAAATAAAAACCAGTAAACTTTTTCGCACAAAATTAAAGAATGTATTGATCAATAAAGAGTTTTACTCTATTAAAGCTTTTGAGAGTAATAAAATGTCTGAAAAAGTATTATCAGGATTATAAAATAAACAAAATTATAAATTTACATATACATTGTATTGACTGATATATATATATGTATGTATATGTATATATACATATATGTATGTGTGTGTATATGTGTATGTGTATGTATATATATATATATATATGTATATATGTGTGTGTGTATGTGTATGTATGTATGTATATGTATATATGTATGTATATATATATGTATATATGTATATATATATATGTTCCACATAAACTAAAATTTATCAGTATTAATGGTGACTTTGGCTTGTATTTTGTTTTTATTATTATTGTCAGTGATTGTGTTTGATAGTGTTAAATAACTTATGTAAATGTGTTTAAGTTTGATGTTTTTATGTTGTATTTTGTCCAATTTTGACTTGAACATATGTTTGTCTTGTACAACCAAAAAGAAGTTCCAAAATAAAAATAAATAAATAAATAAATAAATTAATGCCTTTTTTATTTCAATACTTACATTTTCTACTTTTTCGTATAAAAAAAACAGCAAGCACAATCTTAAAATACATGTCTTTACTGTCAATTAAGCACACACAGATTCGTTTGAAAGACCATAGAGATAGGGACATTAACCACCATTTTTTATACCGCAAAAATATTACAATTCACCCCCGCTGGTGTTGATCATAAATCAGATCTACAGTTTAGTGGTGATGGCTTAGTGCCAAATATTTGCAGGGTCCTTGCTAATGGTAACTTCCTGTGCGCAGAAATTTCTTGGCGAGAGTTGCCGGTCTAGCGTGTGTCACTCGGAATTGTGACGATGGGAGGGGGACGCACGTGGTTCTTAAAGCACGGGACACAAGGAGAGCCTTGCTCAATGTACACCACGAACTTGATTCCTGCTTTGTTTTGTAGATGTTACCAAATAAAACAGGAGTAATGTTCGCGTAGACGTGTTGAACCAAAACCCTTTGAATATTCGTTGACTGAGAGTGTGTGCTCTTCTTAACTCACCGAAAATGAGATATTAAAATGTGAAAATTTTAGTGGCTTAATAGAAAGAAGGGGTAAAAATATGGTACTGGGAATTTTTTAAGATTTTTCTGAGACCGGGAACTATTTTTAAAAAATTATTGAAGGTCTATTTTATGACGTCACGGGCGGCACTGCCCTATCCTTTTTCTTAAGGAGTGCCGCCCGTGACGTCATAAAATAAACTTTCAATAATTTCTTAAAAATAGTTCCCGGTCTCAGAAAAATCTGAAAAAATTCAAAGTACCATATTTTTACCCCTACTTTCGATTAAGCCACTAAAATTTTCATATTCTAATATCTCATTGCAAATCTGAACCTATTTGTGTATTGAAGTCACGCGGTGGTAAGTCCTATCTTTTTCTTAAGAAGCGGCGTCTCGTGACGTCACAAAAAGACCTTTTAATAATTTTTTAAAAATACTTCCCGGCCTCTCAATAATCAGAAAAAAATCAGGGTAGCATAACTTTACAATAACTATCCATTTCTGCAATAAAAAAATGTAATGCAAATTGTCCATTCTGATGAATTATCTCAGTCTATATGCAGCTCCCATTATAGTCGGTAGTACATTTTTGAGGGAGCCCTGTATTCCTCGGAGTTTTTCAGCTTGCCAAGACATTCATGTTGAGGGGGACGCCTGCAGCTTTCAAGATGTCCTCGAGATGTTTGATATGTTACAAGAGGGCGCGTGTTGCAGCCATATCCATGAGTACGAGAGTGGAAGAAAAAGGATGCAAAACAAGAAAGAGGGCTGTGACATTTTTAACAAACTGTCCTGATATTTACCTAATTAAGGTGGATTTTCATGGGCGATTTTCAGTCTGCGATGCGATGCGAATAAAGCGCACTTGCTGTAACATCCATTGGCGGCCATATTGGGCGATTAATAGAAAAAAAAGCATCGTAATTAACGCGATTCCCGGCGATTCGCCGCTACATAGGGAAGGAGCATAGACATCATCCTATCCTATATTCTCTATCATCCTTGTACATAGGATTTCGCTGCAGCTTTTATGTCACATCGCGTCGCATAGCCGTTGTCGCTCATGAAAATCCACCTTAACTGTCCAGAAAAACGCAGAAACCTTGGACGAGACGGCCTATATAACATTTAGGTTTGTTTTTTCCGAATGCCTACTTTCTTTTTAAATTCAGTAATAAAATTTGAATTAACATCAGAATGCTTTAACCTTCCAATATATTTGTTTGAGTGAAATTAACAATGATGCATATTATGTTTTAAAGCTTTTAAGTGGTGCCGACAAGTATTGTTTAGCATCGAATGTTAAAGAGAGAGAGAGAGAGAGAGAGAGAGAGAGAGAGAGAGAGAGAGAGAGAGAGAGAGAGAGAGAGAGAGAGAGAGAGAGAGAGAGAGAGAGAGAGAGAAAGATGTTTCTAGCTTATTTCATGTCGATGCTATGCATGATAACAAACGACATGACTTATTCATTACTCCACTTTGATACGTCATATCAACTCACCAATAATGAAACGTTTACTATTTTAGCTGAATTGAGGCAAGGTATATATATCATGTTTGTGTCTATAATTCTGATATTATTACATTAGTTTCTTGCATGTAAATTGTGTACCAATGTGTACAATTCAGGGCATCATCAACGTCGTTGCCCTTGCTCCGTTTGGGGGCGTAGTACGCAGTCTAAAAAGGTGTGGGGAATTTGAAATTTTTCAGATTTTTGAGAATATTCTCATCTCTCCTAAAATTATATGTATTTTTTTTTATTTACAGCCCCAATAAAACAGGCAAGGGTAAAGTTCAAGCTGTCCCGAGGTATATTATATACAAAATGTAATTTTTTTCCATGCAGTGAGCAGCATATTGTTAAGAAGTAAATTAAGAAACGTGTGAAGTTATAGCTAAAAATATTTCTTCAAATCATCCTAAACCTAATTTGTTTACGTATTTTTACAACCAAATCATATTTAATTACATTTTCGTTAAATTGAGGATGAAATGGAGATGCATTGATATCTACACTCGTTAGTAGAAACTATATACAGATCTATAGGGATGAAGAATTGAAGTCTATACACTTTATTTTAGTATAGGTGCCTGACAAGAGGACTATAAATATAATAAACAAGAAATAAGAGATTATTACTATAAGAAAGGAGGCGACGGTGGTTTTGTGTTCAGTACTGCTCACCTGCAGTATTAACCTGCAGGTATTGACGATGGAAAATAAATAATTAAGAAGCAAGCCAGTCCTATGTTTCAGACTGCTAAAATTTATGATTTCCCCCCACTTTCTCTAAAAAATATTGAAAATAGTAAATTGTTCCAAACTAAGTTAAAACAAATGCTAATAGCAAGTGTTTAATATTCCTTGAAATCATTTCTAAGTAATAAACTTCCTGGTGATTTAGTGAAGCGTTGTGTCTTAATTTTTATGAATTTCATGTTAAAATTAGTGCTATTTTGTGATTTTTATATTTCATTGATATTGTGGGTCATGTTAATTTTTATTTTGTCTGCCTATTTTTTATTTCAGTATTTAATTATGACGTGAACCTATGTTTGTCTTGTACAATCTAAAAATTCAAATGAATAAAATAAGAACCTAGAGCAGAAAAATTGAAACAAAAAGTTTTTGGTTTAAAAATGACCGTATTTAGATATAATCACGTTTTGTCATACTATACGTAATTTGTGTATGACGGTAGGATAGAGTAACAACATAACAACTTAAGCAATACCTCATTATACATGATTATACTGATAATAATTAGCGGCATACTTGTCTTCAATGTCAAAGCTTTATGACTCACCACAATAAGCTGAACATACATGGAACTGCCAGATCATCGCTGTGTTTAAAAACATGGTAATATGACCCTTATGAACAGAGGTAATAGTAAACAGTAAACATTGGAGTGTAACTAATTGCAATAACATTGAGAACTTGTTTTAATGTTTTTATTTTTAAAGTCTATAAGGTTTAAATTTTGTATTAAATTAATTGAAAGTGAACCTTATTAATACTTTTGTGGTTACAATTGCGTCGTAAAAATATAACAATAATATTATTTATGTTAATTGTATATGAGTATAGATAAACCACATATAGTATATAAGAGGATTAATTGATTATAATATTTACGTTCATTGTTTTATCTATAATCTATAGTCTAGTCAAATTAATGGCTTTAAAAGTTTGCTGCAGAAGAACCCAACATATACAAAAAAATGCTTATGAATTAAATTTGAATTCATGTGTGAAAAAAAAAAAAAAACTATTTTAAAAATTTGCAAAAAAAAATGCATTTAATTCTTCCTTTCTTTTTCTCCTTTCATTCTCCTAAAGTACATATTAATATTATATATATTTCAAATTTAATTGCAATGCATATGTTGGCATCCGGACGCGAATTCGCTTCGGATGCGAAATTTTTGTTTCCAACGCGTTGGGATCATTCGAAAATTTCAAGAAGCGAAATTCACGTTCGGAGCATCGCAATTTTGATTCGAACGCGTTGGGATCAAAATTATTTGATCACAACGCGTTCGGAACAAACGAGAATTAGAGAGAGAATTAGAATTAATTAGAGGGTGAATGTTTTATAAATAATGCAAAGTATATAAACTAGTAGAGATATGGTATATTTACGTGGTAGTAAATAAGTCATACATACTATATATATTATTTGTTGTAGCTAATTGAAATATGGAAATGAAACAACATAGGGAGGTTTTGTATTGACCATGGTCAAGATATCAACTTTATTGCCTAGATTAACTCAGGGAACAAGTGAATCCGAGTCAGGATGGTCGGTTTTTTGTATCATTGTCTATTGTAAACTATTAGAATGTATAACGCGAATGGCAAAATTATTTTCATCTAAAAAAAAGACAGCTGTCTCAGAGATTTGAACTCAAATTTTTTTTATCAAAAGTTCGTGCTTTAAATGTTGACTGTCCCAGTATATCCGCTTGATGAGAAAAATTGCTAACATTTTATATTTATATTATAAATCTGTTTCGGAGTCCCATGTGTACATGAATTTATTATTTATGTTCGGAGCATGCCAAACGTGTAGCGAATTTAGACTTTATTATCATTTAAATATAAATATCTTACAAGATACACTAAATCTATTTCAATTCGTACTGAATTTTATAACAGTGAATTGAAACGATTAATTTTTTAAATATTGTCTAAAATATTATTAAAAATTAATAACGATAATTTTAAATTCAAAATAATTGTATAATTAAAAAATATATATAAATATAGATATAGATATAGATATAGATATAGATATAGATATAGATATAGATATAGATATAGATATAGATATAGATATAGATATAGATATATATATAGATATAGATATAGATATAGATATAATATAAAATAATATTTTAACAATTTGTACATAAAAATTAAATTTCAATAATTTAAAAAATATATTTTGACAACCATTGCATTTAAAATATCTTATTTTAAGTATTTAATTATTATTATCTATAAATTTTATAGGCACCTATTTAATGAAGGACGATGCAATTCGTTAATACAGTAGAATTACATGTGTCGCTGCCAGAGGCGGACATCAAATGTTTCATACATTTAAAAATTTCAAAGCATTTATATGAAGTAAATATTTAGATAAGGGACTAATTAGTATTAAAATTGGTGGTAAGAGAGCATCAAGATCACTTAAAAAGGGAGTAGTTGATTGATATATAATTTAGATTTGGTTTTGAGAAAAATATCTTTTTTAAGATAAGTAGAGACAAAATTTAGTCTATAGGATTCCTCCTATTATAACTATAAAAAATATGTTTATATATTAGGGAGTTCTTTGAGCGAAATTAAAGCAGACAAATTTTGTGAAGAGATATATTGTGTCTAGAAGACCATAACTTATACGGACTAACGGGATAATCAATAACCATTAACCCGGAGCGATCGTGACTAATTATTCTCGTTTTATTGACTAGCGATGAATAATCGACACAGATTACCATACCAACACAATTTATTGTTTTTGCGTGGACGTGATGAATTGGGACTACTTATCAAATAGCTTGCTGCTCAACTTAGTGTCATCACAATTACATAATGAAGGGGGAGGAGGTGGGGGGCAAACGCATGTTAAATTTATATAATGACGTCATAAACCCTTATGAGAATTAACGTGTATGATTTATTTTTTTAATTGTCTTCGAGAAAAAACATTTTATTTTATTTATTTGTTTCTTTTTTTGTTAAAGCTCAAAATATTTTTTCATGCCATCTAATGGTGTATTTTTTCAAGAATCTTTGTTAGGTAATGCTCCATATGTTAAATATAACGTCGAATTCTTTCTGATTTGGGATTTTTTCCTGAAGAACATATTATAATAAGATAGAATTTTTTTTTTTTGGAATTTCGATTCGATATGGAGGGCCACTTGGACTATTTTTAGAAAATGCTAACTCTTTCTTTTTTGTGTTGTTAACTCTACTCTATAAGAGCCATGAAATTCGGCTTTGTTATGTGATAGTAACTTTACCGCAAATTTTATATCAATACATAAAATTATCAAGGTCAAAAATTCAAATTTATTTATTTATTTATTTATTTATTTATTTATTTATTTATTTATTTATTTATTTATTTATTTATTTATTTATTTATTTATTTATTTATTTATTTATTTATTTATTTATTTATTTATTTATTTATTTATTTTTTATTTATTTATTTATTTTTATTTTTTTCATCACCCTCATTGCATTGGTCATTTTCTCGTGTTATGATGATACCCTTGTACTGCAACTGCAGCCTCTTGGTGCTTAGCTTTGAGCTGTTGAATAATTGATGTAAAAGTTTTCCAATAAACACACTGTGTTACATATAAATATATAATATATAAATTATTAAGTGGTATAGAAAATTGAATATTTTAACATTTAAACACGATTTATAAATATTTTTAAATCAAATAAAACTCCTCAATTTTAAATATATTCTGAGGCGACGAATATGAATGTCTATATAAATATAATATGATGGTATAATATTCTGTTTTGTTCTGAAAAGCAACAGTTTAATAGTCATTCGTCAGGTATTTCATGTATAGACAATAAACAATATATATGTTTAAAATGTTTCCATTTTTTCAACGTTAAACTTATTTTTGTAGGAATTATCATCATAATTTGAACCATACAAACAATTGAAGTAGATTTTGTAAAAAAATATAAATAGATAAAATCATTTTACTGTAACTTGTAAATAAATCACTGATAAAAAATATAATACAAACCAAAAAAATAAAAATACGATGTTCATACCATTGCATCAAATCAACACTGCACGTCATATTTAATTAAATATTTGTCGTATTTGTAATGTCTTCGGTGATTGGTTGACAGTTTACAACAAAGGATCTAATTGGTCTAAAAAGAGCCGAATACTTCCGAGCAAAACCTAAATGAATATCACTGCCATGTGTCATCAGTATTATCAGTGATTTTTATTTTTATTTCTTTCTCCTTATTGTTAGTACTTATGTTTGATTCTATATTATGTAACTAATAATATAAATGAATGTGTTTATGTTTGTGAATGTCCAAATTTGACGTGAACATATGTATGTTTGTCATATACAACCAAAAAAAAAAAAATAATAATAATAATAAAATAAAAATAAAATTCAATGTGTAATAGAAATTATGTAATGGCGACGTAATTTATAATATTCCTTCCTTAGTAAGACGTAATCTTATCTTTTACCATCTGAAATGTGATCATTTTCATATATTCAAAGTGACGAAGAAAAAACTGTTTAAATACGAAATTTATATCCATTCAGTATAAGACATGCAAGAAAAGAACTCCCAAATTAACCATTAAATTATCCTATACTATACTTATCAAGTTTGAATATAATAAACTTAAAAATACGCTAAATAAGATTTAATTTTTATCATGGCACATTTCTTTATTTTGATAATATGCAGTAGAATCCCCATTTAAAATATTATAATAGTCTAAAATTTGTTTATTAAATTAGCCTTTACAAAATATTTTATAAATTAGTCATTATATAAAATAATTACTTTAATAAAAAGTTTAACTTATGGTTATAATCTAGGGTAGATACATTAACTTTTGATGTGACACGCAACTATATTGATCAAACCAAACACATTAGGTAAATCAGAAACGAGAAGGCAAACAAGTTTATTGTTATTATACGCAAAGTTTGGATCCCAAAATAGCACACGATAATATATTAAATATAATCAATCAATGTTCATGCTATATACCTACTTTTATGGTTTTTATTTTACTATTTCAAAATGCAATATATTGATTTGTGTATAGTTTATAATTTTAAATTTGGGTGGGAGTTTTCATTATAATTGATCTTATTTAATAAAAGATTATTGCTAATTTAAAGAAATTGTTTTGACTCTATAATGTATTTAAAATGCATTAACGGACAGTAGTTAAAGAAGTATAATATAATATAAATTAATACAATTTAATTCATTTAATAAGTCGTCATGATATTAATGGTTACTTTTCTGGGAGTCGATCCAAACCTTTGCTTTGCAACATTTTTTATACTTGGGAGAGAGATTTGATGTAATTATACCCTGATTGAAAAATTTCGTCTTCAACTCATCCCGTACACGTTCAAACCATATTGTATTATATATTATATATTTGAACATTTACATATTATATGTTCAAACCTAATCTTTTTACCTCTAAAACACATCATATTTCCTCTTCGTTCAAAGTGAGGATGAAATAAAGACAATATTTCTAAAAGTTTATGCTCAAGAAGAGGAAAAAATACGTAATTTCGTCTTTTTTCCTCTAAAATGGTGCAAAATAAGAGGAAATTAGAGAGCGCAATACCAAGCTTAAGATGAATTTTATTTGTTACATATTTTTATATTATTATAATTATGTATATGTTTACAAGAAAAAGCATGACAAATTGTAAAATATACAGTAAATAATAATATTCAATGTGGTTCCCCTGGCTTTGGACCATTGCACTTCCGGTTCATTGACAAAAGCTGTAGCGTCCATCCTGGTTGAGGTTTCCACGTTTCCCTCAGCCGCAGGCAAATGCTGGGATGGATTTGCAAGGCCGCGCGTGGCCGCCCCCGTTCCAGAAGAGCCCGCGAAACGCTCAAGTTAGGGTTTCGGAAGGTTCGGGGTTTCAAGTAGTATGTAATTAGTAAATAGAAGTACCCAATAGGGTTTAATTAAAAATTTAAAAAAAAAAATATTCAATAAGTTACTATAAATCAAATCTACTTCGCATACATATAAAAAAAAATCTTTTAACAAAATATATATTTATATAAAAAACTTAATTTTTTTTATAATGTAATAAAAATCGTCTTTTTATAATGTTAGAGTAGGTTCGTTACGGCCAAGTCTCGTGTCTGCATTAGGATTCGTCACGGCTCGGTCTCAGCGCACAACACCGCAGTGCAGTACGGCCAGCCAGCAAAGAGTGAGAGAGAGGGAAGAGAGAAAGAGAAGTGCGGCGAGGGAGTGGAACAGAGACCGGCCGATACCACCGCATTGGCCGGCATCAAGTTCAGTAAGAGACCGCACTGGTTGAGATAAGCGTTTGGTGGCTGACTTGGCAGTATCAGCGATTAAAAGTAAAGATAATATAAGTTAATTATTATGTATTATCACGCTCAGTAACTTGTATAATATCCTTGTCTATATTTTAATGCTGAATATGGAGTTATTATTTGATATAAATACAATGCAATGCAGATATATTGCAGTAGAATAAAAAATGTTTTGTTTTATAATTATGATTGTTATTTTATTATAGAGAATGATAAGATGATATTAATTTTTTATTTAATAAAAATGAATATGCAATAAGAATAAAATTGTAAATATTTTTATGCATTTTAAAAAAATATTCTATCTTTATTGAAATAATTATTTGAAATATTATTTTAAATTGAATTGTTGATAAAATTGATTTATTTTCATTTTATTGAAATTTAAAATTATTTTTATGTTTTTTAGTATATTTAATATACTCTATTTTTTATTTAATTTTTTTTGTAGAATTATTAAATAAAAAAACATTTCAAGGTTGTGTTATAACGTTATAACTAAATCAAATGCTATTTTATTTGTAGTAAAATGTATATATAATTTATATTGATTTCATGTATGTTAAAATCATTGAAAATTGATGTCCTATATATTTTAATTTGTAGATCTAATAATTGCTGTTAGATTTTTAAGTATAGCAATATTTTAAATTTGTACCTCTGTTTATGTACAACCACATAAAAAAAAATAAAATAAATGCATTTTTTGCATGGTATATTAGAGATAAATTTAGAAGGGAATTACTATATTATTAGCGACCACTATATTGGAAGTTTCCACGTTTCTTTGGTATATTAATACAAATGCTAGGATTGTGCATTACTTGTTAATATGCCTTCCTTATCATCTCTCATTTTCAGATGGACAGTTCCCTTAATATAAACGCGTTCTACTGCTCAATTTTACTAATTAATGTTAAAACGACTGTACTGTGACTTTATTATTATTGATAATGACCCGAGTTAAAATAAATTTCATCTTAATTCGCTAGATGCTCTCTCCTCGTCTAATTCCCTTCTTTTTGCACCATTTTAGAGGGAAAAAAGACGAGATTACGTCTTCTTTCCTCATTTTTAGAGTAAAATGTTAGAAATATTGTCTCCATTTCATCCCACTTTGAGCGAGGAAGAATAAAATGTATTTTTTGAGTTAAAAAGACGTTATAAGATTAAGACGTGTAAAGGATGAGTTGAATACGTAAATTTTCAACTAGGGTACCTCCTTTACCATTTAATTTTTTTTCAGTAGTCTCTAGCACGTTATACAACCTCCGAGACAAAATGTAATCACGCGATGTATGCGATATTTGCAAGAAGCAATTATCCGCAGCACATTACTGTACTTCACAGAGCTGAAGGTTTAATTGCTGTTTGCCACGACTTGTATGTGAAGATTCGTACCTACTGATACCTGCACGGAGTTTTTATTATCTGACTTGAGATTGTTAAATAAAAGTATCTCATGTTTCAAATAAAAAATAGACTTTATTTACTGTAAATAAAAATTGGGTGCACAAGTTTGTTAATAGTTGCTAAAATGTATGTCCCCTTTATTTTTAATTAACAAAAATTAATTTCCGAGAAGCATTGGTATAGTAGTTGAATTCCAAATTACTTTATTTGCAATTCATTTATGTATTTATACTACACTAAAAATACAATATGAAAGACATTATTATAATGTGTATAAAGCATAAAAATAAATTTGTCATATAATATTGCATAGCTATTGAATGCATGATCATATTATACAGGTTTTTTATTGCAAATAGAGGATCTCAAAGGGCTAAGGGTATAATATGAATTGTATTTTTTTTTTTTTTCATTTTTCATTTTTTTTTTTTTTTTTTTTTTCCCATCCTCAAAATTGAGGTGCAAAACGCTATGCTGTAACGCCTTTCTTTAAGTTGGCATGTTAACTAATTTAATATCATTTCATATACAGCACGATTTTAAGGATATTAATTATACGTTTTAAAAAGAATGAAATAATTTGATAACATAACTTGAGTTTCTCTTATCAAAATTATAAATACAATAAAAAATTTCATGCAGGTTTTCATTTTTAGATGTATGATACCTGTAAGATGGATTTTGCTAAAGTACAGCAATGGACAAACTTCATGATTTTTTTTTATTGCGTGTATATCTAGAGCTACGATTTATATATCGTCGTGTCAGAATAGAGGCTTCAAGTCAGCTGATTTTGCGATGTTCCCACCGTCCCATCTAAACCTATGTAAAAAAAACAACTTGAAATTGCTTTTTTGGCTTAAAAGAAATTTTTTAGAGAAAAATGAGTTCTTGATTCATTATCAGAAGACCCCTAAATGGGGGGGGGTAGGAGATGTTTTCAAATTCATTGTTTTAAAAGTTACCGAGAATTTTTTTTAAATTTTCTAGCATGGAGGCTTATGGAGAAAATTTTCCCGCCGGGGAACACTTGAAGCCTCTATAGAAGTGCCCTAAGCACCGCGAGGTTTTGATACAAATGTGAGCCTTATGTTACTGTAACATAAGGCTCACATTTGCATCAAAACTTCATGGTGCTTAGGTCACTTCTATTCTGAGGAGACAATAAGGTTAAAAATTTCAGATTTTTTTGAACACATGGCATCCTTACAATTATGCTGTACAACGCTCTGACGTCATAGTCATGCAAATATTTAACACGGAAGTATAGGGAAAGACTTTCCATGACTATGACGTCACAGCGTCTTTCCCTCGATTTTGAGGGTGTTAAAGTTTTTTTTTTTTTTTTTTTTTTTTTGCAATTGACAATACACAACTCGAAGTGCTCTATTCAAATATGTAATTAAAAAATCATAAAGGTTCTCCATTTCTCTTGTCTTTTTTTCAATAATTATAACGAATAGGAAGACAGTCTCGATACTTTTGTCCACGAGTGAACGTCTCACAAGAGCCCCTTCTCAATGTCTGCCTACACTGAAGGGTTGACGGCTAGACTGCAGACAAATCTGCATCTCATATGGGCTCAGAAAAGTCTGCCGAATTTATATACCATACTCAAATGGAATACGGTTATCCTAGTTAGCTGTCTAGAGCTCATACGCTGCTTAAAATGTCTAAAAACCATATTTTTAATTATTTATATTTCATTAGCTTCCAGTTAGAACAAATCCTAACAGGGAGTTTACTAATGCATCATTTAGAGATTTTAATATTAATAATTTATATAATTAGAAAAAGGTTTTACAACGTTTTTAAAAATTAATTCACATTTATTTTTATGAAAAATCTATTTTATAATTGTTGCTTATAAATTTGAAAATATTATTCGACTCAAGATATGATAATGTCAGTTATTATTTTCATTAATTAATGGACAAACTACATGCTTTTTTTTTTATTGCAGAAATGAATAGAAATTATCATAAATTATGCTATATAATACTCTGATTATTTTTCTGATTTTTTTTTAGTTCTGAAACTATTTTTAAATAATTATTTAATGTTCTGTAAGTTAAGTTGGCACCCCTGAATCCTTAGTAAAAATGATAGGGCTTAGACGCTTATTGACGCTCCCAGGGGGCGTGGCTGCACTTTCAATAATTATTTAGAAAATAGTTGTGGGACTAAAAAAAATCTGAAAAAATTCAGAGTAGCAAAACTTGATACCCTCTATTCATTTCTGCAATGAAAAATTTTCATGTAGGTTGTCCATTCAGTGCTTTTTAAATAAATAACGTTAGGGATGTCCCGAGGTGTATTACACACGACACAAATTTGCAAGTTTATAATTCAATGTCACAAGTTCGCACTTGCATGTCTTCCCTATCTAATTTAACCTGCACTGCAGTATTGCCCGTCTATACGCAGTAATTATGTATCCCACGTGACCACTTTCTGGCCTTCTGATTGATCCAAATCATTGTTTTATATTTAGTCATGAGTCATGAGTCATGAGACCTCAAATAATTTTATAAGAGATTTTAATTTCATCGTTTAGATATGTGTTAAATAATTTATTATGGTTAATTTTAATAATAATTGTGTATATTTTACATAACAATTGAGCCAATAATCGAAATAAAATTGTGAATTGATTTGTAATTAATATTTATACGCATATAAATGCTGGGGGATAAGACTATTTTATAGAGAACCAAATATATAATATAAGAAAATCTAATTGCAACAAAAGATATTTATAAAATTGTATTAATCCACGTTTGTTAATGCAATACAGTTCGCAGAAGGAAGATAATATCATATATAAAAAGTACAAGCATTTCAATTCTAAGAAGTAGTGTTAAAATGTAAGTAATTAATTAAAATAATAATATGAACCTTATGTCTCCTCTACAGATGGTTCATCTGAATTGTGTATTTACGAACAGAACTCACGTATTTCCTGGAAAACTTACATTTGTGTATAAAAGTTCTCACAAATAAGCTAATAATACTTTATAGTTCTCATGGAGCATTGGGGAAAAAAAGTAGATTTTTTAGTGTTTTCTACGTTCGGATCTGAACACAAGACAATGATTCTTAAAAATTTTCTATTCAAGTGTGTAAGGAAAGTTTGTAGGCGTACATTCAAAATCAGAATAATTTCACAAATAGCATCAGTATTCTAATTATCTATTTTATTTATTTTTTAATATTAATTATTATTTTGAAGAATATTATGTGATCTGTAGCGGCCGACAGAATTAATCATGTAACCTTGGCTGGTACAATATTCTCTATTATATTATAACAATATCAAAGTCTTCTGCTCGTTGTTAGTAAACAAAGTATTGTTGTGTAATGTCTGTCGCGTGAAAGGAAAAACATGGGACAGTTGTTGATTTACATGTTAACTTATGGAAAATGACCGTTAATTTTGAAGTTGGAAATGTCTACTAGCGCCAAAAATGTGTCTACTAGCGCCAACAATGCCATTACGTTCTCTGCTCTGGTGGCAATATTAGGCACTACGTCGTCCCATGTTTAACAATGAAAAAGGCTTCATGCGACAGACATTATAAACAATGGTTTGTTACAACCATTGCGAGTAGAAGACTTTGAACAATATTAATAATATAAAAAATTAATATTTTTTAATTACTTTTTGTTTTATTTATTTGAACTTTTAGGTTATACTACAAGACAAAAAATATAGGTTCGCGTCATAAATCTTAAAACAAAGATATTAAGACAAACATTTACATGACACATATTATATGAAAACGCAAAATAACATTAAATATAACTAAACATCCAATTCCTAAAAATTAATATTATACATTGCACCTTACATTGTTAATACATCCCAAGGAATTTTATTACTTAGAAATGATTGCAATGATTGATTAAAATTTTATTTATAATTTTGGTGTGGAATTGTTTTTTTGGTATCAATATTTTCTAAACAAAGTGGAAGGAAATTATTAGGAAATATAAATATAAATATTGACTTCAAAAAGCACCAAGAGATGACATTAAAAACGTCCTTGTCTGACAACTACATGTGTACATTAGTAAGTAGCAAAGCTCTGTTATGAAAACAATGACACTTTTTGACTCACTCAGGTAAAATCCACCAGATGTCCACACCTGTCTTTATGACGTCATAATAATTAACTTTATTTAATTGGTATTAATTAGTGTACGCTGGAGGCAAAGCTTTCCCATCAAACACGAGTGCCACCAGCCTATGAAGTAGTGTAAAATCAAGCAACGTTGCCACATAGTGCAGCGCCGCTATTGTTCAACTCCAGTAGTGCCACCGAAATGGCAACGTCGCACCTTTTTCATTGGTTCGCGGCATTGTTTGATAGGAACCTTAGCTTGACCTCCAGTACAAAAGTTACCTTATGAAGGGAGGAGCGGGAGCAACGTTCCTTTATACCAGGTTATAGACACCGATTGGACCAAAGTTAAAGAGCTTAGCCAATCATATTCAAGCATTTCAAACTTACTAACTTCGCGGTTCAATGAGTCCACCAATCAGAAGAAAGACAATTGAAGAACAGCAGGACCCATTGTACCGCGAAACTTTCAAATGCGCCAATCACAATGCTGCTTTTTAAATTTCGCGGTAGTGTGTCCTTTCAAATTTCATGAAGTGACGTACGAAATGCGCACGTGTCTTAACCCGGTATAAAGGAACGTTGGGAGGGTGGGGGAGGGGAGAGTGAGAAGAGAGAGAGAGAGAGAGATGAAAGAAAAATCTCGTCAGAATAACTCGACACCCGGTAATGTGATCTGAATGGTAATTTGACTCTTATTGCCAATATCACTAAGGCTCATATTACATCAATGCTGACACAAAGCTACCACGACGTCACCAGTGATCCATGACGTCAGCAGTCTGCTAAAATCTTGTCAACAAAAGGACAATAATACGATAAGTACGTCATCAAGGATTCATATAACATTGAATTTCATGTCATACGAATATTTTAAAAGGTAATACGTATGTATAAAAAAGAAAAAAAAGTTCTATTGTTCAATTTTATACCTCAGGACGTCATGGACGTTAAATCTGCCTCATTTGATGAAACTTCCGCTCCAACAGACAAAATAATGCAGATTTGTAATTTTGGGTGAGGTAAAAAAACAAACATTGCAATTTATATTGTTAAAAATAATAATATAAGTTTGACCCTGGCTTATTGCTTTAGCATATTGATATATGTATGCAGGTTAGCAGCCACTTAAATGTGATATGGTGCCTTAATGCCTTGCTTGCTACCCTCACCCATTATTTGTTCATATATGTGTGTGAAATAAATAAATTAAAAAAAAAATCAATGTAGTCCAACATTCCATGCATCATAAATTACCCAAGTGTAAAAATTTTTCTTCATTTATTCACTTCGTCTCTCCTTTCCTTTTTTTCTTCTATTTTGCATCATTTTAGAAGGAAAAAAAAAAAGGAGATTGTGTCTTCTTTTTTTTATTAAGCATGACATGATAGAACCCTTGTTTCCATTTTATCACTTTGAGCGAGAAAAAAATACGATCTGATTTTGAGGTAAAAAAACGTATTAAGATTAGGTTTAGACGTGTCAAGGATGAATTGAAGACGTAATTTTTCAACTAATGCCTAAAATTTAATAAAAGAGGGTAAAATTTATAAAATCTCTCGGTGTATTTTTTTTTATCATGATTTAAATTCAATTATGCTAAAATATATTGATTTGGAACCTGCTTAAAATATAAGCACATAACTCAATATGCTGATATTGATTATAATAAAGTTTTTATGCGTATTAAGAAACAAATCACTGTCAACGTGATTCTATATATAAACTTTTTCTTTATAACTATAATAATACTGCATTATATTATTTAAATATATTTTTCTGTGTATTATTTACAACGTTATCATGGCCTTGCAAACTTTTTTATTATTTACCCGTAGGATGGTTGTTTTATAAAAAGTTCTGCAGTTGTCAGCAATAATAAAAAAAAACAAGTTTTGATTATCAGGAGGTCTATGTTTAGACTTATCTAAATCACGCCAGTTCCGATTGTTATAAGACGCATGCGAGGATTATTTACGTCATCCCTGCACGCTATCTAGCACGACTCTGTTATTATTGTGGCCTTCGCAATGAAGTACGTGTTCGGTACTGCAATTATTTTGTTTCCTTAACTTTGTTAGCTTACTGTTCACTCTCTATATATGTAAATTTCCATCTCTTCGTGGACCTAACATAACGTTGTTTAAGATATTGAGGGGCATTCACAAAGCACTTTAACCCCAACTTTACCCCCAAGTTTTATCCCTGGTACTAAACATGGTGATAAACCAGGGGCTAACCATGTCTAGCTCCTAGTTTAGCACCATGTTTAGTACCAGGGATAAAACTTGGGGCTAAAGTTGGGGTTAGCCCCTGGTTTAGCACCATGTTTAGTACCAGGGATAAAACTTGGGGCTAAAGTTGGAGTTAAAGTGCTTTGTGAATGCCCCCCCCCCCCAATGTATCCTATCTATAATAATAACTATGCATATAGGAGAACTATAACAAAGCGTAAAAAATACCATTTCATAAAAGTTGCAGTAATATAGGATAACTGTTGTCACTTTTGTAATACAGTATTTTGCCGTGTTCCCAATGTCCTTTCCAAACCTTAGTAAAAACAAAACAAAATTGCTTTTTGACATTTATTAAAGATTTTTTTTTTAGAAGAAATTAAGTTATTTTTGATTCATTAACAGAAGACCCTTAAATGGACGGGGGGGGTAGGAGATGGTTTAAAATTAATAGCTTTAATAGTTACTGAGAAAAATATCAAATTTTCTAACATGGTGGCTAATGGAGAAAATTTTCCCGCCGTGGAACACTAGAAGCTTTTATTCAGAACTACTACAAAATGAATAAAACCAATAAACAGAAATAATATAATTTAAAATAAATAAGGTTGAATATATAAAAGATTCGGTATATAGAATGAAGTAAATGTAAAAAAATCTAATAACTATTTATATGACTATCTATGTTATTATTTCAGAATCGATTTTAGCTGCATCCTTTTCATGCAAATCTGGAACGATTATCAATATAAGAAAGGAAGTACGCAAATACATGACCTAGCAGGATGGTTAAAAAAAAAAAAGTCGTGTATGACACAAATAGAGCTGCATCATACCAATCGATTTTAGTCTAAAAATAAAATGCTGAAATGGAAGTTCAATATGCAAATGGGTTGCACTTTGCATAATCACCTTGGTGCCTTTAGTTCACCTTATTTTAATCTATAAAGGTGAAAATTGTATAAAAATAAATGGTAAAATATACCTTAAAGGATTGTCACAAGAGAAATGATGTTTAGTAAATGATGACGGATGACACCTTGTCGATCCCCATGTTTTTACAAAATTAAACTTTTCTTTTATAGAAAACTATATAGTCATTGATCAACTTGCTTTTTTCATTTTTACAAGGATACACCCCTAAAACAGCTTACAGCTCGCGGCGGGATAATGGATAGGGAAAGGATTTTGGCCACGGCCTGTTACGCGTCCCAACATTCACTGAGGTGAAACTGAGGGAACCGTGGAAAACCTCAGTTAGGACGGACACCTCTACTTTTTATCAATGGACCAAAGTGATGTCCAAAGCCTGGGGAATCACAAACAATTGCATCACTGCACTGGGTGGAAAGTGAGAATAATTTACCCCAGGGAGGGGAGCATGATTTTTAACTAGCAAGTTTTTTTTTTTATTTTATTGTATGTTCTGATATTGAATCTCAAGTTATGTACTATTAATTTGGTATGTTATGTAATGTATAATACACTCATAGTCGTGTTGCAAAACGATGTGACGTCATAGTCATGGAATCCTATTCCTATGCTTGCGTGTTAACTATTTCCATGATTTTAATTTCATAGTGTTTTGAAGCATGATTTTAAATTAGTTATAGATGATTCATAGATTTGACAATATATTCGATACCTGAGTTAAAATATTTTACATATTTTATTTATAATACTAACGTCACTCCTCGTTTAATGTCTTTCTATTTTGAATGATCTTTTCCGAAGAAAAAAAAAAAGGAGAAAGACGAGATGACATCTTCTTTCCCCTTATTCAGTACGAAATGTTTGAAAAATTATATTCATTTCATCCTCACTTTGAGCGAGGAAAAATCAGATGTATTTTTGAGGTATAAATTTGTTTATGTTTAGACGTGTAAAGAATGCATGAAAACGTGTTTTTTCAACTAGGGTATATACCTAATACAAAAATTACATACCGGTTGCCCAATATATTTCTTTTTGTTATTGTTGCAAAAAGTTAGTAGTGAAATTAATACATAAAAAAAATAATATTACAATTAATATTACTGTTGATTATAATACTATTTTTTATTAAAAAGCAAATAGTTAGAGATTTTAACATTGTTTGTACGCAATTCCTGGCATGTAGAAATTTGTATGCATTAATACTAAGGTTTCACAGCCCCGGGACAGGAATGTTCCACCCCTTTACTAAGAGGGAGGGTTTAGATGGTTACAAGGAAGGGGAGGGACTTTCTACAACCCTTACGAAATCCGAGCCGTATTCAAGAGTTAATAGAAATTTCACCTAAAACGTAGCAACTTGAAGTGTAAGCTGAATATTCGTCTTTTATAAGGAAGAAAATGCTTTTATCATTATTTCATATAATATTAATTCTATATAATAGTAATAATATGCTCTATGGGTGGACGTTTTTTATTCTAAAGCTAGTTTTCCATGTTCTAAAAACCAAAAAGGTTTATTTTTTAATGATAAACAAGCCGAAAAGGAACCTTATTGAAAATTGAAAATTTTATGCTCAAATATTAACAGTATATTTAATGTTTCCAGAAAATGTTACATCAATAATAATTTGTAAAAATTGAAAAGGATTATTTAAGTTTTTCAATTGTAATAAGAGAAGTATATAATATATAGGTACGTGAAAATCCTTATCATTCTTATCAAACATTCATATTCAAAATTATTAACACCTTTCAGATGCAAACAAGATAGATAATTATGTTCTATGATAAGAAATATTTCTTTATTTTATACCTTGAAATGTATTTTATTGTAAAGTTTATCATAATAGCGCAGGTGTGCTTTGCCCCTGTAAAGTATCCTGCAAGGTAGACCACCCGCCACGCTTCAGTGCGCAACTGGTCACATACATTCAGGCAACGATGGCGGCCATCCCTTGTGTGGAATTTCTTAAGCTGCACAATAATAAACATTAAAACAAAACACATTACAGAAAGACGGAAATGTTTCACGCAATTTGAAGCATTTTGTCAATTTCTTTATGCAGGATAATATTTTCTTTTTATAATATTTTATAATTTTACACAATTTAACAATTTTTTACTTTTTTTCATAATAAAAAATAACAACTATTATGTTAATATTTTTGTTTTATTCACTGGTTTTTACATTTTATAATATTTTATTTAACTTTAAAATACACTAAAAATTAATACAAATTTAATACATAATAAAATAAATAGTAAAATACAGAATATAATTTGTATAAATTAATTAATTTTACATGGAGATGATACGTAGTCAATAGTGATTGCAAAATTGAATAACTCAAAGAGTAGATTTTTTCAAATTTAGTTGATGTTAGTTTATTTCTAGATTGCAGATTTGCTTTGTTCTGAGGATTTTTTTAAATTTTTTTTCCTTGTGATTAAGGGTTTTTTGAATATTTCGAGTATTATTCAATAGTGGATAATACTCGAAAATAGTGGGCTGGCATAACTTATACATGGTTAATAGACGATTGTAAATAGTGATTGCAATAGTGCCATGAATAACCATCAGTGCATTTTCTTTTTTCTTTTTTTTTTTTTTTTTTAGTTTTGGTTGATGTTAGCTTAACTCTAGATTGCAGATTCGCTTCGTTCTGAGAAAAAAAAATTTCTTGTATTTTAAAGTTTTGAGTATTTCGAGTATTATTCAATTGTGGATAATACTCGAAAATAGTGGGCTGGCATAACTTAATTATGCTTTAATGAAAAGTTGATAGATAGAATTAAATTCAACTTATATATGTGGATAACAAGCATTGTAAAAATGGATTTGAAAATAATATATGGCATCTTCCACAGTTCAAGCTTTGCTTAAACTTTGTTAATAAATATAAAGTTTGTTTCTTGGAAGGCGTGATTTTTCTTTAAACATGCTCGTTTAAATGGACTTCACATCTATGATATTAAGATTTAATAGACCAGGTTTCATTATTGTACTTATTACGAAAAGTAAACAGGATAGGGAGAGAAAGAGGAATGTATTTGACTAATTTAAATGAGGAAATATAGAAACCTCAGTCAACCTGGTCGATGATGCGATACCTCCCGAACATAATATGCTTTTAGTGTAAATACCGAAAGTTATCATTATCAATTACATTTGCCTATTTAAACTGAGGAAAACTCAGTCAAGATGGTCGGTTTGTGATCAATTACCCTCCCCCCCCCCCATCCCCACTGCGAATGTACCACATTTTAAATAATGTCATGACCAAGTTTTCTAACATATCAATTGCCTAATTAAATTAAAGAAACGTAGAAACCATAGTCAGGATGGTCGATAATACGAATGCACCATAATGTCTCAATTTTTTATTTACTTTATTATTCAGTTAATTATAATTTTCTATAAAAGCTCGACTAAGAAACAGCTGGGTAAAGTTACATGAAAACTGCACACTGTGTAAACATTGTGCAATGGAGAGCTTGTTAATAATGCATGTGATATTATGAAAGTCAATATGAACGTTTAGTCAACCTGTTATCTTTACCAGACAATCGAAGTACAAATTGTCGTGTAATTACATCATGTACTGACATGTCACTTTTATGTAGTTACTTGTGTCAATCAATGGTTCATGTACAGCGTGAAATAAAAATGATTTTTTTGATCGTTTTCTTTTAATTATTAAAATATTTTTTAAACAATATTTATTTAAAAAATTATTTTTTATAATTAATGCAAAATATAATTCTTAAAAAGTATTATCGCAAACTTTAGCCATTTTTTTAAATAATGAGGTTGAGCGTGGCGCAGTGCATTGACCGGTTCTCGTTAAATCACCGAAGTCAGGCTACGTCGAGAGTGGTTATTACTTGGATGGGTGACCGTTTCAAGTAAAAATTACGCTGCTCTCTCCCTGGGTTCGTCTCGTTTTCCACCCAGTGCAGTGATGCACTTGTGTACATATGTTCCCCAGGCTTTGGACATCGCTTTGGTCCATTGATAAAAAGTAGAGGTGTCCGTCCTGACAGAGGTTTTCCACGGTTCCCTCAGTCTCACCTCAGCGAATGCTGGGACGCGTAACAGGCCGTCATGGCCATCATCCGTTCCCTCTACCTTATCCCTACCCATTACCTCACCGCGAGCTGTAAGCTCTTAGGGGTGTATCCTTGTAAAAAAAAATAATAAATAAATAAAAATAACAATAATAATTGTTTAATGCTGTGCACGGACGAAATACAACCTATCAAAATGGGTTTAGCAACAAATTTTACAGACCGAAGGACTTGAAGAATTAAAAGGGGTTCTTCTCGACAATGTACGGGACAAGATGGACCTTGCACGAAATCAGAAAATAAAAGTTGCAACAAAATTATGTCTCTGCTAATTAGAAGTGAATTCTAATTAATGTATTGTCTATTGATCATCAAATTAAAAGTTGAAAAGTTATAATTAAAATGTTATTTATTGAGTAGTTAATCTTTATTAAAAAGTTAATCGAATTCATGAAGAGTTAAAAAACATTAATATAACTTTATTTTTCTTCAATAAAAAATTTAATGCTGGCATTGCGAGAAAACGCAGAACTCAATTTCCTATATAAGTAATTATAATTAGTAGCCGGCAAGGAAAAAAGAAAGCAATTTATTTTTTATGATTAAAAAACAAATACCATGCCATCTAGCGAGGAGAAATAGAACTAAAATTGTAGCTCTACCTGCAGTTCTGCCATCTAGCTTTGAAAAACTTAAACTTGTGTTAAAAAGCAAACATTGAAGATTTTACAAGTTCCAAATTTTCTGGGAAAAATCAATCGAGCTACAGAATTTCAATATTAGGCAGAAGCAGCAATAAATAAACAGATATTTAATAATGGAAATTCAAATAGGAATGGATTTGATAGCATTTTACTTGCATTTGAAGTACTTTTTTTAATTAAAATAAAATCATTTATGTGTATATATTTTATATATTTAACGTTTACAACTTAAAACACGAACATAATCGAAATTCGACAAGTCCTAATTTGGGAGTTCCATTTTGAAATGGGTTGCCATCACCTAAAAGATCCAATCCAAACTGATATATATATCTGTATTATAACTGAGGAAACCATGGAAACCTGTCAATTTGGGACAATGCTTTTTGTCCAGCAATATATATAGGCCAAAAGTGCCGGCCGGCCTTAAAATTGTGCACTATATAATCTGGGTGAAACATCTATTTTGCAGAATAAACTAAATACAGTAGTTAAAATTGTGAACATAAACTGAAACATTTATTTTGCAGAATAAACTATATGAGAGCCAATGTAATAAAAACCGGACAGCACAAACTTTAATCCTATATTAATTAACTATAAAGCTGTGTACGTTATAGTACGTTCCAAAGATTTTTGGTTCACCACGCCTCCATAGACTGTGCGGTAACGTCTTTAAATAAAACAGGAGTAAATTTCTTGGTGACTGAAGTCGAAGGACAGTCATTACATTATATAAAGAAATTTAATATCAACTACATTTTTCTTTAAAAAAAAAATCCATGAATTCAAGGTGGTCAGTTCTCATCTTATGGGAATTAACATGGTAGATTTTCTTGATTTTTTTACGGAAAAATGGATTCGAGAGAATTTTTTTAATCGGTTTTTGGTTAAAGCTTGGGTCATAGAACATCACTATATTTTTTTCATACCACCTAACGGTGTATTTTTTTGAGATATTCGAGGGTTTTTGTCAGGTAAGGCCCCATGTTAAGCGACGCGTTCACTCTGACTTTGGAATTTTTTTCTGGCAAACCTATTTGAGATAGAATTTTTTGAATTTTGGTTTGATATGGAGGATTACTTTAACTATTTTTAGAAAATACTAACTCAACTTTTTTTTCTGGCGTGCACTTTACTTTTAAAAATGCAATTCTGTTCTTGTAAATACTACCTAATGAATAAGCAGATAGAATCGCATGATTTCGCAGCGTATGATATAAAAAAAAAATAATAAGAACCTTTGTCATCAGCTGTGCGCGCGCACACAGCTTCGTATCGTATGCTATCGTATGATAAGAAATTTAGAACCGGTTCTAAATAAAAAACCTACGATCGTAAGCTTACGATCGTAGAAATAAAAGTCTGTGTGCGACCCCTCTAAAGAATCAGATAAACAATCTGTACAAAAAACATTTGAAAATCTGATTCTTAATTTTTCAATTGATTTTGTAATTATGAAAAGATCTAGATTAAAGTTAAACCTAAATAAGAAGTTTGTATATATTATGGAAGGTATAAAATATAATCCATCTTTATTACGGTGTGTAAAGGCGGATTCACATTGCGATTTTTACCAAGCGACGCGACGCGAGAATAATGCGCACTTGCTGTGACATCCATTGGCGGCCATATTTGGCGATTAAAAAAAAAGAGCATCGCAATTAACGCGATTTCGCTGCCGCAGCCTGGCGAATTCGCTCGCCGCATAGGATTTTACAGCTTGTGTGACAAAATCGCCGTTATCGCCATCTAAATCCGCCTTAATGCGAGCCGCGACAAGAATTTTCATTTTAAAACATTGATGTGAATTTCGCACGATATTTGAAATATGTCTTCAAAAGCTAACATTTAAATGTATTTCATCCCGAATAGTACAGTTGAAAGCTCAAGTAAGTACAAAATATCTTTTAAAAAATTATAAAATTTCAGATGATGAGAAACCTGTCCAGGTTGAAGTAACAGTAACAGTGAAAAAAAATTATTACTAACAATTCATAGATATGTTGATACGCGGCAATTTTTTTTTATAAAAATTCAAAATAACATTATAAATTAAATAATTAAAATTAATATTACATAATTATATTAATTATTAATGAATTTTAAAAATAAAAAATTCAAATTATTGTATTATCTTTATGTAAAATTAATTTTTACAAATTTTAGTTATATTATTCTTACCTATTTTTCAACATAATTATGTACATTAATTTTTAAACAAAGTTTAAATTATACACAAATTTATTATTCAGTGAAGTTAGCTACAGTATATAATTCATTTTAAGTACAATATTTTTAAAATACACATGTGTTATGTATGTTATGTATAACTAAATTTCTTTAGTCCATTATAAATGCTTGTTGATATTATTATATATGTACTGTTGTATTTGTTTCAATAGCAAATATTACTAAAATCTGACATTATTATACTGACTTGTTTCGTATTGGTTATTTATGTGTTTAAATATATGCGTAGGGCACTTTTATAATACATGGTATCCGTCTAATTATAAATTCTCTGACGAAAAACTGCATTTTACATTAACCCTAGCATAACCAAGGGGGCGGGGTCATTCTAACCCGTAACTATTTTAAAGCGGGAAAAAAGAGTGCAAAATACTACCTCAAAAATTCTGAAAAAAATTTGTAATCTTTATTTAGCCTCCCAGCAATGTATTTCCACAAAAAAATAGTGAGAAAAAAATTAACATGTTATTTTTATAGCGGGTCTTTTCGACCCCCCCCCCCCCCCCCCCTTCTTAATAAAACGTGTGACAAAAAACACCTTGGTAATGCTATGGAAATCTCCAATATACGCGTACAAATCATCACGTACAGTGGCTACCACAATAAAATTATAATACATTGTATTTCAATTTACGTAGGCCTATTTTCTTATCATCGCTTTTCTGGGGTTGTTCTCCTTCTCGATCACAGCATTTGATAGGCCGGTATGATCGAGAGAGCAAACTGAATTATTTACTTTTCTCTACAGTGGGTACAAGATCCTTTGTGTTGTTCTATTTTTTGTGATAACCACTGTACACTTTATCAGAGCATGAATGTTACCTCGACCTTTCTGCTAAAGATATTTACAATTTTTGTAAGAAGAGCACCAAGTCTAGCCATCATAAAAAAAATTTTCACTATATTTAGTGCTTAAAAAATTGACAGAGCAAGAGTTATACTATCATGCTGTCATTGATGTAAGTGCATGATTTTTAGTATAGAATCAAACTATATTAACGAGTCTTGCTCAGCCATATAGTGCATACATAATGAAAAGAAGACTTAATAGTTTCATGAAACCCAACAAAGACTAAACAATATCATGCAACATCTCGGAAGGTTACTTCCTAGTTGCAAAATTTCATCATCAACTCATCCTAAACAAATCCAAACCTAACCTTTTGACGTCTTTTTTCTCTAAAAAAAAATCTAATTCCATCCTAAAATTGAAAATGTAATGAAGAAGTGAGTGATTTCTTCAGAAGATAAATTTCAATTTTTCATCTAAAATGATGCACTAGAAGATTAATTTCATCCTCCAAGAAACGAAGAAAGACTTCAAAATATGAAATTAATTTCAACTTTATTTTTCTTCAAAAAAACAACATTTGTTAGTAAAAATTCTACTATAATGCAAATATAATACTTCTATAATACATGTAAATAATTAATATAAACCACAGAATAATCTTAACACATGCAGTTTTAGCAATCTTATACACTCGTCTTTATAGTGAAGAAACTTGTAGAAAGTATAATGGACAACATACATGAAAAAATTTTATTGCAGAAATGAATAGAGGGCACCAAATTATGCTACTCTGAATTTTATTGCAGAAATGAATAGAGGGCACCAAATTATGCTACTCTGAATTTTTTCAGATTTTTTTGAGACCCGGAACTATTTTCAAATAATTATTGAAAGTCCTGTGATTTCAGTTGGCACCCCTGAATCCTTAATAAAAAGGATAGAGACTGGACGCCTATTGACGCCTCCAGGGGGCGTGGCGGCCGTGGCCGCACTTTCAATAATTATTTAAAAATAGTTCTGTGTTTCAAAAAAATCTGAAAAAATTCAGAGTAGCATAATTTGGTACCCTCTATTCATTTCTGCAATAAAAATTTTTCATACAGTATGTTGTCCATTATTTGTTTAAGGAGTTTTCCAGTAGATAATCTCTTTTCTGAATCGAACACCCAATCACTTCCTTTTTTTTTATCTCTAAAATTTTGCCATTTACTTCTTTTTAACTTCAGCCAGCACGTAATACACGATACACGTTCATGTACAATTTAAACCTCAAATAAAATCTTAATTAATGACAATCGATTTATTTTTAACAATGGATGCAGCGTACTTAAAATTAATTATAAATAATATTATAACCAGCTAGAAAATATTTCCATATAAAAATAATTAATAATTTTAAAAAAACTGATATTATATTAATATATTATAAAGCTAATTAAGAATGATATAAACAGGAAACAACAGACAATATCCTTTTTTGATAAAAACAGCAGTCACTAACGAGTCCTTTATTTACATCCACCTGCCCTCTCCCTTTTCAGTGCGCGTGCGTCCCCTTTTTCTCTCCCCTCGCTCAAACTTCTTTAGCCAGTCTTGTCCTATAGTTCAGTAACACCGCACAATATCTCAAATTCCTCGTCTAGTGAACATAATTATGAATAAAACGGACACTCGTATTAATGTCCCAAGTGTCCGGAGTGGTGTTCCGTAGTGTCCTGATTAAACATGCCAGGACTGGTCGTGTTTAGACGAAGATGGAGTGTAGGCAGCGACGATTTGGTGGTCCCAGGGGTCTTCTTATTTATTCTACATACAATATGGTGAGTTGGATTTCAGCAGGAGAAGTGTTAAAAGAAGTTAATATTGAAATAATTTAATAAAATTTATAAGCTATATTTGTCATTAGTATTGGTTTTATGCAAATTTTAATAAATTATTGAAAATTTTTAATATTATTAATGAAAACAAATAACAAAAACAAAACAATTCTAATAATGATACTAAAATGTTGATTTCTTCAGTGAAGATATAATGTATTCTTTGATATTAGACATTGTTAAGGTATTATTTCGACAATACGTTACATGTCATAGAAGTTGTATTTTCTCGAATATAATATGTATGTAGTAATACTTATTAGATTATTTATTGCAGCATATTAACAATCAGACCATCATCGTAATGTAAAAAAAATGACAATTTAACGTGTAGCCAATGCAAATGTTGATTATATTTGCTTGTTTTAAAAACAGTCCGCACACAATAACGTTATTATTAGGATCCACTATTGGAGTTTTTAAAAAAAAAAAAAAGGTGTGGAGTTGAATAACATTTAAAGGTCATACTATGCAAAACTGCACAACGTTTTGTTTTGTAATCAACAGTACTCTCTGAATAATAATTATATTTCCAAGTAGTATGTACTAATACTTAACATAGATAAAATTTATTATAATTTTTAATATATGTTTTCAAATTATTTTTTTTAATTACGAAAAAATTATTTAATATAGTTTAAATTGATTATTATTATATTAAAAAATTATTATAAATAATTGAATGATAGATGGCAATTACGACTAACCAGAAATAATTAATAACATTTTTTAAAATTAAAAATCATTTGGACCTCCCTGGTAATGGATTTTATCTATTAATATTGTGTTTCATAATAAACTTGAAATTATGAACCAAATAAAATAATATTGTTTATTATATAATTAATAAAATATTAAATTGATAATTTATCCAGAAATATATAATATACAGGATAATATTAAACCGCGGTTACCATATATTTTTCATTGAAAACTCATGCTACTACAATGAAATGAACAATATATTTTCTATCGTGAATCGTGCCACTTTGTAAATTTTGTCTATCAAGACTTACCTATCCTCATCAATATACAAACTGATAGGAGGTATATATCCACCGTTGTGTCTCATAAATTATGATGACAACTGTACCATAATATTTGGACCTATATCGATCGATGCTGTTTATGCTTTGAAGACGTATAGACATAAAAGCTACTTGTTTTATGCATCGCTCAAGACTACAATATATGATAGTTATATCTATTGTACTACTTACAATGATACACTATTTAACACTATAGAGTCAGAGCTTTAGAGAACTAGTAGATAATTATCGTTCTATACTTAGCATGGTAGTTAAAAAACAGCCCCTGCTGTTAGAGTCAATGGTGTGTGTTTATTTTTATCTACTGATTCTGTCAGACCAAGATCGCTACAGTGTTGGAAGATGTAAATATAAATCTGTAACAGATTGAACATAAGATAAGATAGCAAAAAGATGTTCAGATATTTGCTTACTATCATTAGATGCATGCATTTGAATGAAATTGTTGGCAATGAAGGTTTCCAAATTTTTTAATTATTATTGTAGGGTGGATGCAAGGTACTCAATTTATATTCATTAAACAATAAAAATGATAATGCTAATTATTCAGTTGCGTTCGAGAGGTTATTGTTGTTCTTATTGACCATCCGGACTGAAGTTTCCACGTTTCTTAAGTTATTTAAGTTAAATAACGTTGACATTGCATATAAAAGTCATTCCATTTTAAAAGAAATTGTTCGAAATTAACTAAATTTTGCCACAAAAACTCCTTTTAGTAAAATTAATATCATAATTACCATTGAAATTTAAGGTATCTTGGTTTATAAAGCTACTAAAGATGATACTTTAAATATACATGCTAAATTTTGGTTTAGATTAATTTGGCTATTTTCTGATATATGCATAAAATTATTGTAATTTGCAGAAATTGATGAACTTGCTACTTGAGAGAACAATATAATGTGCTAGTCTTTTTGTTTAAGTAATTTCCGTCATTTGTTTATTTTTTTTTTATATATATAAATATTTATTTAAAAGTGTCATTACTTTACATATTAATATTTAAAGTTATAAGTTTTATTTTTACATTAATATTTATTATTATTATATAATTCTTTTATACATAATTAAAAATAATTCACAAATATATTTTTTAAATTTTTATATACCTTAAATTTTTTAAAAGTAATCTAATAAACATTTTATAAAGAACATGGAGCAAAAAAGTGATAAAAGTGGTGATAGAAGCAATTTTTTTTTAATATCAACGTATTTTTAACAATATTTTAACATTCATATAAAATAAGGAAAGAAGACATTATCTTATTTTCACTTGGAAATGGTGCAAAATTGGAAGAAAAAACACGAAATGTAAAAATTAAATAAAACGTGAAAATTATTTCAACTTGGTAAGGTAATGAGGTTAAACAATTAACTCACGTGACATAACAACAATCTTGGCTACCAAGTTCGTCACAACAAAGTGTGATCGGGCGTGGTGCCAAACGCGAGGGAGAAGCAGAAAGGTCGAGGGTTGTTGGATTAAAACGCAATTTATATTCACAATTGGTTTCTGTGAGGCGCGAAATTCAATCTGACAGTCGTAAATTGCCTCTCACGCACTCAATATTTCAGAGCAATTACTGAACAACATACCACAATGTGCAAGGAGATTAAAATTGTATGAAATTTAACAAAGTTAAACACTAAAAATATTGCAAGATAACCAAAATTTCCACATGGTTAAGGGTAAGATAACACGAAACGTCGATTGTTGATAGTCCCATTTGATTAACATGTAAAACTTAGGAACCTCATAATAATTCTGATTTTTTTTTAGAGATAATCCTTAGCACCAAAAAAATGTGAAAAAAATTTCAAAACAATAAGACGATCCAATTTTTTAAAATTAATTTTTCAGTATAGGGCTTTCCCATGGAGACCTCTAAAGTAAGAAATTAATTTAAAAAAATCGAATCGTCCGATTGTTTTGAAATTTTTCTACATTTTTTTGGTGCTAAGAACTGTCTCTCAAAAAAAAATTCAGAATCATTATGAGGTTGCTAACGTTTACATGTTAATCAAACGGGACTACAACAATCAATGTTTCGTGTTATCTTTATACCATACCCTTAACTTATTTAACTACCCATGGTTCGTGAAAAGTCTTATTAAAAGTTCAGATTAATTTGACAATAATTATCTTCATCATATTTTGTACTTCAGATATTTGGTTTTTATTTTTAGCGAATAGATTATTATTTAATTTTTAATATATTTATTATGGTTAAATATAATAATTATGAAATATGTTTTAAAATGGGCTTACGGGGTGTCATTTTTTTACTGGCTCAATCAAAAGAGGAGGTCGAAAAATATCCCTTAGATTTTTTTGCGATTTTTTTAAGCACTGCATCATACCTAGAATGGAGATTAAAAATGTCCCTTGACCTGGAGGCTCCATCCGCAACGCCTATGACGTCATTACATTCTTTGGGTCAACTATATAATGTTTCTAAACAAACACGTTGCTATGGAAACAAATGATTATTTTTAATAAACAAGCAACAATGTAATAATTTTTTACAAGTGTTATATAGTTGAACCAAAGAATGAAGTGACGTCATAGGCGTTGCGGATGGAGCCTCCAGGTCAAGAGACATTTTTAATCTCCATTCTAGGTATGATGCAGTACTAAAAAAATCGCAAAAAAATCTAAGGGTTATTTTTCGACCTCCTCTTTTGATTGAGCCAGTAAAAAAATGACACCCCGTAAGCCCATTCTAAATAATTCCGAAATCTTCAGTAACACTTTATATCTAAAATGGGCATTAAATGACAGTAAACTTTTTGATAAGTAGGAACAAAAATATAAAGCTTTAAGCACTATGAAATACAATAGAGTATCGACCTCAAATTTTTTTATTGCAGAAATGGATAGAGGGTGCAAAGTTATGCTACCCTGATTTTTGTCATATTTTTTAGAGCCCGGGAACTATTTTTAAAAAATTATTGAAAGTTCTTTTTGTGACGTCACGAGACGCCGCTCCTTAACAAAAAGATAGGACTTGCCGCCACGTGACGTCACGAAAAGGACTTTCAATAATTTTTTTTTAAAAATACTTCCCGGGCTCTAAAAAATCTGAAAAAAAATCAGAGTAGCATAACTTTGCACCCTCTATCCATTTCTACAATAAAAAATTTGAGGTTGATACTCCATTTGTGTCATTTGAGAATGAAAGCTATGAAAAACAAGATAAATTTAAAATTTGTATTAAAAATAAATAATATTTTACATCCTTAAATCGGATTTGAAATACAATTCAACCTACATTTTACTTTACCATGTAATTCATGTTTATTACGGTAAAGACTCATATTTACGTTCATTGCAGATTTTCAGTTCAAACCCTCACAACATTATTCACATTGTCAGAGATAGGGAGATTTAATACGATAATTCCTGGTTAGACAAAGCCGCTAGGGAGGGTCGATTTAGCGGCTTGTGCATAATTTATGACAACATTGTTAACAATGTAAATTATTACAGTTGTAGAATTAGTATTAAATTGTATACCTAACTCAAAAATAAGAACTATTAATATCATTATTTCTTATGTGCTCAATATTACCAAAAATATTAATAAATTTGTAAGGAAAAAGTGGTGAAAAGTATTCTCTCTAGACCCGCAACCTTTCTCAAAGGAGTCAAATTTTATAGTCTGCCATATCGGCTAATATTGTATTTATTTCATTTTTTCTCAATAAACAGTTATTATTATTAAGAACTGAATTATCATTTTGTAAGCTATTTATCATCACCAATACTCTTCCTGTTATATTGGTATTGGGCACGATTCACGAAGCAGTTAGGGAGTTTTCTAACCATGTTTAACTTAACCACGTTTAACTAGGTGGTTATGCTAAGCGTGGCTAGAAAACTGGCTAACTTCTTCGTGAATCGCACACCCATTGTTTTTACGCAATACAAATATACTACTAAGGTATATTTACGGTTAAGTGTAAGAATAGGCTTGCCTAAACCTCGCCGTAATAAAGCAAATGTCTATTCTACTTTCCTGGAAAATTGGATGTTAAAAATTTTCATTTAAATTATTTAAATTTTAAAAGCATTTCATTGTCAAGAAATTCTACTAATCTAAAAATAACCTGACAGGATCTTTCTCTTTCCGACATTTGAGATCCATAAATCAAAGTAAAAATCTGACAGAAGCTTCAAAAACAACGTTAACAAGATTCTCTGTGTACAAAACCTTGTCTTAATTACCTGAGAAGTCCTGGAAGTTGATTTTTCATTGAGAAATTATCTGAGGATTTTACCTCAAAGTTCACTTACCTTGGTAGAAGGTATCGTGGTTAACCTCAGTCAAAGGAAGTAGAAAACTAAATAGAAACTTTGGGGCTTATGTCCAAACGTTTGGTGTTATGAAGAAGAGAGGGGCACAATTTAAGTTTCAAGTGTATTATTATTTTATAAGAAATGAAATTAAGATGTTATTAGTTTATATCCTATTTATTTTGTTTACTTCAAACCAGTGGTTTGAGTATGTATAAAATTAGGGTTGACCGATTCATTTTAACATTATGCGAACTTAAATTCTTATTATTTTGTCTTCAATGATTTAGAGGTGTTACTTGACCAAGTTTAATTAAATTTTCATTTTAAAATGCTTCTTTCAATTTTATATTTATTTTATTTTAAATTTAAGATTTGTATTAGTTTTAATTTTAAAGAAAGAACTTAAAAACAAAATAACAGTATTTTTCAAAATTAGTAAAAAATATAAAACATAACTTTAAAAAAATATTAATTTAATAGTTATTACAACCAAAATTTTGTTAATTAATATTTATGTTACAAAATCATATTAGATTATTCAGATATTTTACTAGTGTTATTCTCATCCCCCAACCTTCTGCGCTGGAAGTAATGTCAATTTGTAATATGTCATCGCAAGCTGTTATAAACTGACGATATGCACGCAATCTGATGTAGGCGTGTCCATACATGTTAAGGTGATCCACCCAGTTGTCCTCAACAGAATATGTATATGACGATATTACACGTTATATAAATATGATATTCAACTTCATATTAGTACGATGGACCTTTGTAAAAATGATTAAAAATTTAAGTAATAAAATTTCTGCACACTGATCTTTGAATAAATTATGCTGTAAGATTATACTTCAAAATTTTAATAAGGAAACGATATTTTGAAATAATATAAAAGTATACTTTTCAGTAAATAAAAAAACTGAGTAAAACATAGGAACGCTTGCAAATTTAAAAAATAAAAAATAAAATGGAATGTAATATTTATTTGCAAAAGTATATAAGTTCATTGCAATGACAATAATTAATTGACAGAATTGTTTTAAAATTAATACCTCTTTAGTAAACAGAATATTATGCATATTATATAATCGTATATTTACATGATTTTGCCAAAATTACAGTTTAACCATATTAGTTTAACCATATCGTTTGATTTTGTAAAAACTTGCCTTGAAATTATATGAAAATTCGCTATCAAATTTGGCTTGTCACTAAAATTGACCAACCTAGGATTCTCCAGCAAAACGCGTAATATTCGTAAAAAAATATGGCATGTAAATTTACCTTCAACTGCAGTAATCATTCATCTTTAAGCTATTAAGTACGTTTGTGTTGCTCTTTTCTACACAATGGTATGAGTATTAAATACAACTTCATCTGAATAACATGATGTTCTTTTATATAAATAATACATCTTCATAATTCAAAATGTTACTTTTTTCATACACATCAGCTTTTCATTCTATTGTGCTGCGTTTTTAACTTTTCAACTTTTTTTTTTTTTTTTAGCTTGGAGGTTTTTTAAAAAAAGATCCCCCGATGTCATTTTTTCTTTTTGTGTGTTAAGAACAAAAGAGAATGAATGACGGAGTCTGCAGCTCGCTTTGTGGACCTCGTTTGTTTTGATATGAAACGTTTTCCCGGCAAAAATACAAACCATAAAGAAAAAAATTCATTCACTAAGGTAAAGAAAAATGTCATAAGTTCAATGGCAGATAAAGAAAGTGAAACTTTGCATGCCCGAGTTGAAATGTAGTTCATGTTTTAACATGTTTTTTTGTTTCTGAGGTTGAAATTCATTTTCTTGTGCAACATTTTAGATGAAAAGATATTAGATTACGTCTTATTGAGGATGAAATACTTAGAAATTACATCTCCATTACATCCTCATTTTTATTTAGGGTGAAATTAGAAATGCGTTTTTTTAAAGATTGCATAGGTTGAACGTTTTTAGGAGTTTTAGGACGAGTTGATGATGGAGTATCAACCTAAAAATTTTTTATTGCAGAAATGGATAAAGGGTGCAAAGTTATACTACCCTGATTTTTCTCACCTTTTTTAGAGCTGGGGAATTATTTTTAAAAAATTATTGAAAGTCCTTTTTGTGACGTCACGAGGCACCTCTCCTTAAGAAAAAGATAGAACTTGCCACCGCGTGACGTCACAAAAAGAACTTTCAATATTATTTTAAAAAAATACTTCCAGGGCTGTAAAAAATCTGAAAAAAAATCAGGGTAGCATAACTTTGCACCCGCTATCCATTTCTGCATTTAAAAAAATTGAGGTCGATACTCCATTTTCAAATATATATTGTAGGGACAATTTTATTAGATACACCTCTGGACAGCACGAACGTTACTCCTGTCTCACTTGTTACAACTGCAGCTCCGATAGGCAGAGAGAATTTTGGATCACGAGATAAGAAGAGCACTCATTCAATATCAAAAGAGTTTTGGTTCACCACGTCTCCATAGACTACGCAACATCTACAAACATACATAAATAATTAGAAGATAAAAAATAATTATTTAATAAAAATCAAAATTTGAAAGAAAATTATCTCACCAACAGATGGCACCAGCATCGTTCTAAAACTCCCTTATCTTTGTCATACGAAATAAACAAAGGGAAAGTAGACGAGGTGTGAAAGAACATTTAGTTAAGTTTTAGTATAGGTAATAAAATTCACTTCTCTATCTCCATATATTGTTCCCGAGCTTGTTTGACAAACAAAAACAGTAAACATGTCCGCACCCTTCGCGTGTCATTTCAGCCATGCAGCGCATAAAATATTCAAATCAACAATGTCATGATAGCAGGTGATTATTGTGATTTACGACATACAGACTGGCTCATAAACATGTGAGACAGTGCACCAAATATTTTAACTATTAAGATATAAGATCCCGAGTTGTAATAAATTTCATCTTTTATTCTCTATTAATAATCTCTCTCGTCTATTTCCCTCATATTTTGCACCATTTTAAATTGAAAAAGACGAGATTACGTCTTCTATCCTCTTATTGAGCATAAAATGTTATAAATATTGTCTCCATTTCAACCTTACTTTTAGCAAGGAAGAAATAATATGTTTTTGAGGTTAAAAGACGTTTATGAGGTTTAGACGTGTAAAAGATGAGTTGAAGATGGAATTTTTCGACTACAGATGCTTTAATTTTTAATTCTTGTAGATATACATATTATTACATAATGTATATTTAGTCAAAATAAATTTTATAAAAATATATTTTTGTTTTTTCCTCCTCAAGCCCAGAAAGAAGAAACGATTTTTTTTTATTCAAAATATGAATCTTGTGTAAAAAAAAGTCTGAAATTTTAAATTGCAATGTATGGTTTTGTTTTACGCATTGATTTTACAATATGTTGCATAGTATAAAGTGGAAAGTGTACCATATAAAAAAAACTGCTGTTTTGCATTATTTTGGCTTTTATTTACATTTCTAGACTATTTAAACTATGTTTTTGGACACATTACCACAACAAATTTGTTATACGTTCATTTCTAGACAGAAAAAAGTTTAACCTTTGCTTTATGTGTGTACAGTACATTGTGATTGCAAGCAGTCTATAAAACTTTTTTATGATGTTAACTTTAATTTTTTATTGATGTCCTTCATACCTCTACCACAATAACAAATCCTTCTCCCTACCCCCTTCTCTCTCTCTCTCTCTCTCTCTCTCTCTCTCTCTCCATCCTTGAATCTCTAGTAAATCAAGCAGAAATAGTAAACAACACGAACATGAAATATTCACCAGCTATACATTGTGCTATTGATTCCCATTCATATTTTCTTTCACATGAAAAAGAATAGTAACAAAAACTTTTGTGACTTGAATATTCATTGATAATTCTCTCATCGTACTACAGTACAAACATTACGGTATTTATCATAGCTGTGTATCACGCAAGTAACATCTTTACGTTGTATATCACAGAAAATTGTCTTCTTGAATGAATTAACTTGACCTAACATAAGATTTAATTCTTGATTTCAGTTGCAAATACTATAAGCTATAAAGCAGCTATAACAATTAATTGCTTAATGTGTGCTTAATAATTTTCCATGGAAGAAGTTACCGTAGGAGTTTCGGTAATTTCAATGAAACCAGCTTGTCGTCTACTGAACCTTCTATGATGACTACACTATTATATAAGCAACAATTTTGTAACCTGAGTTTTAATTACAACAATTATTAACAAATTATACATATATATAAATATTTTCACTTGTCATATCATATGCACTTAATATATGCAAGCTATACTTTCTAATTTTGTTGTAATGCAAATTTATTTTTTTAATTTATTATAGTACTCTTATTATCATAATACAATTTAATAATTATATAATTATCTATATAACGTTAGTGATAATATTATTATTATAGTGCATAATAGTAAACTACAATCAAGATCCCTATACTAGAATAGGGATCTTGATTACAATATGAATATATTTGTGACCTACCCTAATTAATATACCACTATACCTATTTTGGTAAACAGAGTTATGTCAATGTATCGGAGGTATCTACGACCTACCTCAAGCTCCATTCCGGCTAGCATTCCGTGACACGGGAGTTCTAAATTGTTAAAAACCTCTCAAGTGAAACACGCTACACCAATCTTCTGCACGGATCCAGTGTGTTCAATTTGATTATAATGTTTAAATATTGTTTAAAATTTCAATGTGCTAGAAATAATCTTTAAATAAATTTATTATATTTTGAATATATAAGTAAGGGTAACGTAAAGACTTAAAATTATCTTCAGTAATAAATTATTTTAATTATATATATATTGTTTAATAGGAGTACAAGTTAATAGTTTACGCTTATAACAGCAAGGGAGTATCGAATTCAATTTTTTTATTGCAGAAATGGATAGAGCGTGCAAAGTTATGCCACCCTGATCATTTAGAGCCCCGGAATTATTTTTAAAAAATTATTGAAAGTTCTTTTTGTGACGTCACGAGACTCCGCTTCTTAAGAAAAGGATAGGACTTGCCGCCTCGTGACGTCACAAATCGGACATTCCATAATTTTTTTAAAAATAGTTGCCGGGCTCTAAAAAATCTGAAAAAAATCAGGGTAGCATAACTTTGCACGCTCTATCCATTTCTGCAATAAAAAAATTGAGGTCGATACTCTATTTCTTATATTTTTATATGAAGACCCAGTATAAAAGGTTACTGTACTTCAACATTTTCTAATGATTATATATATGATGCATTCAGTTTTCATTGTATCATAATGACATGTTAAAAGAGTCTTTCTATCTTTCTTGACAGTTTTCATGTTCCATTTAGGGAACTGTGGAAACCTTGCACGGTGGTCGATGAATTAAAGGTGCTTTTCCATGGAGCGATGTCGAGCAAGGCTTGGCGAGGCGAGAAAGGCGCACTTGCTTTAATATTATATGGTAGCCATCTTGGCGAGAGAAAATCGCTTTTCACGTGGTGAGGACCGATTTTATCGCCAACATGGCCGCCATACGATATTGAAGCAAGTGCGCCTTTCTCGCCCTGACATCGCTCCATGGAAAAGCACCTGTATTTTTTAGTCTTATTTTCATAATAATTATTATTCATATTACCCTAGGTTATGTCACCCAACCTTTTATTTAAGTGACGTCATGAAAGAGATCAGTGTGACTCTACCTAATGAGCGGCAGGGAGTGAAGTGGAAGAATGTTCTGCAGACGAGAGGGTGCTTCATGCTTCTTGCACCATTATAATTAGAGAAAAAGCTTAGTACGTTATGTTATTTTAATAAACTGCTAAAATTAATGTTAAGGGTGCAATTAAAATAAATTATTTTCTTTTTCTTCTTACGCGGCTATTGGTATTATCGTGCATAATATCAAATTTTACATGTAAAATATATGAACCAAATGAAATAAATGTATTAAATCATTATAATATTTAGTAGGATAATTAGGATTAGATTAAATTTAATTATTTAAACGATATTATTTATTTTTAATAAAATAAAAATTTTAATTTGCAATTTTCTTTTTAATGGTTTTATTTAATAAATGTTATATAAATTTTTAACCTATGTTACATATTTTAATTCCTCATTATAAAATAATTTAATAATATTATTAATTATAAATAAATTAAAATCTTAAACTTTTACCATCTGTGCAATAGCAATTCGCAATGTTAGTCCATCTCTTTATAAGCTTACTATCACAATAATATATTATGTTCAAGTTGAATGAAATTTAAGATTTAGGATTACAATATGTCCATCAATTGAGATTTAAATCTTTAATTTTTTTTTTTCTTTTTCAATTCTATTTTATGCTCAATTTCCATATCATAGAAATTAATAAAATTCTAAAATACTTCATAATGAGCATTATATTATAATCTTAAATAAATCAACATTTAAGTTCATGAGTCTGTTAAGTCCATATTGCAATAGCTTGCCATTGATTTTATCCCAGAAAATTTTAGTACTCAATTAGATAACACGTTTTGGTACTAAGAATTTATGAGATAAAATCCTTTTAGAATATCCTCTCATAACTCCATGACAACAAGCATTTTAGCTTTTAAGCATTTACTATGCGTATGTTTATCCGCAATTAGCTTATGGTGTAATTTTTTGGAGTCAGTATCCAGACAAACTCAACAGACTTTTTGTTTTACAGAAACGTAGTTTGCGGACGATATTAAATTTTAGAAAAAGGGATACATGTGTTACACATTTTAAGAGTCTTAATATGTTGACATTACCATGTATCTTTATACTAAACTGTTGTGTATATAGACGTAAGCATCCAGAAATCTATGCTCAAAATTGTGATATTCATTCTTATAACACAAGGAATAAAGATAAAGTATAATGTGTGTGGAGGAACATAAGTCAAGTTTGCTTGAAAAAAGTTCATTTTATCAAACGGCAAAATTATATGATTTTTTTACCAAACTGTTTGAGAAGTATAGATGACACTTTATTGTTTAAGAAAAGACTTAAGAATGTATTAATAGACAAGGAATTTTACTATGTCAAAGAATTTTTAAGTATGTCTGAGAATGTCTTAAATATAAATTTATAGTTGTCTTATTATTATATGCAATTATTTTTGTGTTTTGTTTTTATTTAACTCTATGATAGTATTAAGTGATATGTTTTCGTATATTATGTTTTTTTGTGTATGTTATTTTTGTTTATTGAAATATGTGTTGACGTGAACCATGTTGTCCTGTACAACCAGTTGTTTGTAATAAAAAATAAAATAATCCACCCGATGATTTTTTTTTTAAATAATTCCATGTTGTTCCGTTATAAAAAATATTTTTTGTTTAACCCTTGTATTTAGATTTATATAATACACTGATAATATAAAAAGCACTTTGAAATTTATTACATTAAATATTCGCGCTACAAATTATCTTAATCTTATTTTCTAGCTGATGTTTCAAATCTCTTAATCACAGTCTCGAAAATCTCTCAAGAGAGTGGCTTAACGAGTTGAAAAGTCGACTCTTGTTTTTTTTTTTTTTTATCACGACAATGAAGTGCAGTTTAAAGTTTGCGCGGGTTCCTGCTCGGGGCTGGATGATATCGACCCGCTTGCCTGGTCAATGGGAGTGCTGCTGGTAGGATACCAAGCAAAAACGTACAGTACGCGGCAAGTGTGACGAGATACTGATGATGTTTTTGTAAATTTTACTCAACGAGTTTTCATCTTGTAACGTCTCTTCTCGTTTTTTTTTTCACCTATTTAGCACCATTTTTTACGACAAAAGAAGAAATTTCGTCTTCTTTTCTCTTATGGAGCATAAAATGTTAGAAATATTGTCTAATTGATCTTCAATTTTATTAGTGAAGAAGAAATCAAATTTGATTTTGATGTAAAAGGACGAAATAAGATTAGGTTTAGACGTGTAAATTATGAGTTGAAGATGATATTTTTCAACTAGAAATTAAATTTAATTGTTTTTATAAATTGTATTTACTTTTGTTAGTGTCGAAAAATTTGTTATAATTAGGGTCAAAATTAAAGTTAATTTAGCAATTCATTCAAAGTAATGTGTGATTAAGTTTAGTGTAAAAAAGGCTTGCCCAGGTTTGAATGAAGATCAATTGTAAGTCATGTAATACTGTTAATTTTGAATGTCAATGATATAAAAAAAATTAAAATATGTATAAAATATAATTATTAATCAGCACTTTGTCCCTGAAAATAATTTATATAATCAGTTATAAAGAAGTTAGCGTTTCATTAATTATAAAAACATAAAAACATAAAATGTAATGAGGTAAGAAGTCAATCAACAATAATTGCACCTGTGCAATGTAATATACAAATTTATAATAAGGTCAATTGACATTATAATAAGGTCAATTGACATAAGGTCTCATGTCAATTAAATTATATAATCAATAGCACTACAATATAATTCATTGTTATGTAATAGAGTACACATTAAAATTGGAAGATAGAGCTTCGAATGATTTGCTATTTTTTTTTTTTTTTTTTGCAATAGCAAAAATAGCATATCATTCTCTGTCAGGAGTCTTCCATTTTTAAAGTGTACTCTTAATACTTAACAAAGAATTACACTGTAGTGCTAATGATTATATAATTTAATTTACATAAAATAAGTTTGTTTTTTTTTATAAATTTGTATATTACATGACATAGGTGAAATTATTGTTGATCGACTTATTTCCTCTTTACATTTTTCTTTTGGAACGCCTGAATACCTGATTGCATTTATTTTTTGTATTATCTGCATACCAACATAATTTCAGTTTAATTTATAAGATTAATTTTAATAATTTTTACATTTTTACTATAATTAATTTTTAAAATCATTTTTTATAATTCTTTCATTTAAAAAAAAAAAAAATACAGAAATAAATACAATACTTAAATTAAAACGAACTACTACATAATAATAAAATATTTTTGAAGTAAAAAAATAAAAATAAATTAACAAAATAATTTTTTTTTATAATTTTAATAACTAATAAATTTTATTAACATTCTGTTATAGGAACCCTTATTGAAATATATCATGTAGTCTTATTTTGTACTCAAATACTAAATAATACAATAATTTCATAATACACATCGACAACATATAATCTTCCTTATCGGACAAAGAAATGAAAAAAAAAAACGCTTTACTGTTTTAATATTAATTTATTTTACTAACTTTTGTCTTACCTTACATTTACAAATTGTCCACAATAACTGACCTACCTTAATGTCATCTCTACCTTGGTCTGCATTTCCATTTCCATGTCGCCTACACACGAGAGAGAGAGAGAGAGAGAGAGAGAGAGAGAGAGAGAGAGAGAGAGAGGCGAACTAATCAAGCCAGAAGGCTACATAAATTTACGGGAGTTCTTCATGGAGCAGATGACACGACCCCCCCCCCCCTCCCCTCCTCTCTCTCTCTCTCTCTCTCCCTCTCCCTCTCTCTCTCTCTCTCTCTCTCTCTCTCTCTCTCTCTCTCTCTCTCTCTCTCTCTCTCTCTCTCTCTCTCTCTCTCTCTCTCTCTCTCTCAGTTGAATTGTCTCCATGTAATAACTCTTGTTTGATAAAACTCAATTCCAAACGCGTTCAATTACATTTCATTTTTTTTTAGTAAATGAACGTGACATGAATTTCTTTTTTTTTTTATAATTATGAAATTTTTTATTACTTTTAATCATCTGACATTGTAAAAATGTTAATAAACTTCATATCATTTGTAAAAAATATTTAACGAATAAATTGTTACGAAAACTCATTATTTCTAAATGTTTTTTATTATAGGAAATGGAATATTGAATTTGTATTATCTTAAAATATGTAAATTATTAAATATTAACAGTAAAAGTTAAATTAGTATAGTACGGTCTTTTGATTTCTCAACAGCAATTTAATTATTAAATCAAAGTGATATTCTTGTGCTTTTTCACTATCGGTACGCATAATGTCAACTCAATTATTTGCGTTCAGAAGAAAAGAGAACATCCGACCAATAATTAAATGCTATATCATCTCTTGTACGGAATAATAAACTATCTGCCCACCGTGATCTCTTTGCAATAATGAGCTATCAGCAGGGTCGGACTGGGTTCAAAGGGCCTACTGATCAAACAGGAGTACGGGCTCATATCAAGGGCCTACTTGACCCTGTGGGGGCCTATTTTTAACGTTGTAGGGGTCTCCCAGCCGAGGGGGCCTACTGAGCGATCGCTCACCATCTCTTATGGCCAGTCCGAGCCTGGCTATCAGCTATT
>OX463787.1:4417664-4511412 GCA_949825025.1 Siphlonurus alternatus | reverse complement strand
AATGAGCTGTCTGCTTTTACTTTTACATTAAAATTGCATTCACCTGGTAAAGCAGACAGCTCATTATTGCATTTGAATTTTGGTAGGCAGATAGCTCATTATTCCGGACGAGGGACGATATATTGCTTAAATATTGTTCATAATTATTTGACTTTATTTAAGACTTCAAGCATTAAATAACTTAATTTTCATTTTCAATATTAAATGTTACAGTTTCTGTTATTTACGCATTTTCAATATTAAATGTTACAGTTTCTGTTATTTACGCATTTTCAATATTAAGTGTTACAGTTTCTGTTATTTACGCAAGAAGTCTTCTATAATGTATTTTTAGCCAAATATTATTTTGTATATTATTTTGCCATAAAATATAAATTGTGGTGGTTTTATGTTTTATTTAAAGAGTTTGAGAAAATGAATTACAAATCTCTACATCAACTTTATTTAAAAAAAAATTCTATAATTAATACACAGGATTGTTGTATATAGTAAAAAAGATCTGTAGATGTATAATCTCAGAAAAAAAAAACTCTTAAGGGTAAGGTAACGCCACCAATGTTAAAAAAAATCCCTCTCACAAAAATTCTGAAAAAAATTTAAAATGTTCTCCTCTACACCCCCTATCAGTAGCTAAAATATCAGGTATACAAATACGATCTAGTTTTTGAGTTATGAATTTTTTAAGTTGACTACTTTAACATGGAGAAATGAAACTCCCATGTTAAAGTAGTCAACTTAAAAAATTTATAACTCAAAAACTAGATCGTATTTGTATACCTGATATTTTAGGTACTGATAGGGGGTATAGAGGAGAACATTTTAAATTTTTTTCAGAATTTTTGTGAGAGGGATTTTTTTTAACATTGGTGGCGTTACCTTACCCTTAAAAGAGTAATTATTTCGTTTCATATAAAATATTAATTTTTTTCAGCACCAAATCTGTATCGTTATTGATAGTATGTATGCACTATTATTTAGATGAATGTATTATTTCTTTATTTGTAGATTTTTATTTTATATTTAAAGTATTTTGAAGCACAAATATTTAGTTATAGAATAATTAAAAAAATACTGTATATTTTCTGACCATAATAGAAATAATAAAATATTCATTGCAATAAGTAATAATATTAATGTATCAGATATATAAAAAAATTGATAATATAGCAAAGAATGAATTGTAAAATATTTTGATGTGAAAATGTGTGTTGATTCCCTTAAAACATAAAAAAGGTTTGTCTTGATTTCTCTTGTAGCGATAAATGTTTAAAAATCTTCTAAAATTTGAGTGTTTTTGACTCCCGTGTTTCTTTTTTTACTGAATTAAAATTGACAAATTTCATCCTAAAATATAATTTTTAAATAACAATTTATGAAAATCATTTCTGTGCACATATTTTTGTTGTTTTTTCTATCCCAGTGACTTTAATTTCAGAATTATATATTTTTTCTTTAAAAAAGGCTAAAATTATTGCCATTTTTATTATTTTCTTGATGTATATATTTATATTTGCAAGCAATATTAATTATTTAAGTATCACATTTTACTGTTGAAATAATAATACAGTATAGTATTTTGTTTGTATATTATTATTTAAAAAAAAAAATTGAATTTATTATAATTTTGTTTTTAAATAATAATCAATCTGATTTTGTTTCTATTAATAACACCTTGTATTCTTTTTTTATTACCAAATTTCAGTATTTGATTATTTTTGTTTTTATTGTAAAGTATCCATCGTATGTATTATTACTTCTTTATTTATATATAATTATGACGTACATGCAAAATATACATAAAATAAAATATATTTCAAAACAAATTTTTATTTTTATTATAACATTTTATACCTAATTAGCATGCAATTAGATTAATATTTAATGTAGTAACATAGTAAATAGGCAATTAAATAATATAAATATTTTAATTTAATCTCTCTCAAAACAAGAATTAGTTTAACTGCTATCTCTTACAGATTTATGTTCTCTTAATCATCAATTATTGATGATAACTGATTTTGATAGTCACCTCCTAGAGTATTATGTTCTCCTAATACACAAACTCTTCCTGAATCCAGGCATTGATTTTGATAGTTACCTCCTAAAGTATTATGTTTTCCTAATACATGAACTGTGAAATTTCATCCATCAAACCTTGAAATTTAATAATTTCTACTCATCTCAAAAGCAGCTAAAATCCAATAGCCAGGTATTAGGAGAACATAAAACTCTAGGAGATACACTATGAAAATTAATTATATTTTCAAGCATATAAGCAACATTATATTATCATAGCACATAATTATATTATTTTTTTCCCCACTAAATAAATAAAAAGACAACAAATTACGTTTTGCGAGAATCAATTTATTATATTTCTTTTACGGTGCAAATAACAAATATTATTATTATATACAGTATGATTATTATTATGAATTAATAAAAAATAATAGGAGACAAATAACATTAATTTAAATCTTACAAATTTGGTTTAAATTCTAAAAAAAAAAAATAATAAATAAAGTGCATCCACAACCATACATAAGCTTTTAGATTTAGTCATTATAAATAAACATTACTTTGGGGGTGTCATAATTATGCTTAGTGCTTGCTTTAAAAAATCATAACAAAAGTTATGCCAGTATAAAATCACAGTAAAAGGACTTTGATTTTTTTTTTATCATGAATGCTAAACAATATTCTTATGTATGATCATGGACCACCTTAACAATATATAAAAAAAAGCGATGTATTAAAAAATATATTATAATATTTCTAAGACCAACAATGAACATGGTTATAGTTAATTGGCGATAACGCTCATTTGCTAGCAACAAAGCTAACAAAATGGACTTAATGTAATGTCAAATCTAGACGAGATTTATAGGGTTAGTTATCTTAGCCTAGTAATGAAACGACCAACAATTTAAAATAATAACCACATATAATTTAAATGGCTACTGCAAGTATGCACAAAAATCAAAGGAGTACAGTAAATTAAGCAGACTGCACTATTCACCTTTATCTCCCAGGTAAATAAAGAATTTTGGGAGGGGGGAGTTTTTCAGCACTTCGGCAGCTGATTTACCTCAGGTAAAATGAAGAACACCAAATGACGCAATGGTCAACCTGCTTGAAAATTTTTATTGCAGAGGGTACCAAATTATGATATTCTGAATTTTTTCAGATTTTTTTGAGTCCCGCAACTATTTTTAAATAATTATTGAAAGTGCGGCCATGCCCCTTGGAGGCGTCAATAGGCATCTAGGCCCTATCCTTTTTATTAAGGATTCAGGGGTGCCAATTTAACTTACAAAACTTTCAAAAATTATGTATTTAAAAATAATCCCGGGCCTCCAAAAAATCTGAGAAAATCCAGAGTAGCATAATTTGGAACCCTCTATTCATTTCTGCAATAAAAAATTTTCATGCAGGTTGTCCATTATACTCTGTAACTGATGAAATTGAATGATAGTTTTTTCACTGCTAAATTAGGAGAACTATATACACGTAACCCTAAAACTTTAATTAAGATTTGCATCATGAATATTACCCTTTGTCCATTTTTAGCCATTGAATAGTAATATAAAAATGTTTCACTAATATATTACCCAGGGGCGGATCCAGCGCGCGGCTTTGGAGGGGGCGGTGCTCTATCCCGCAATGTTAAATTTGGGGTGGGAGGGTGGGGCGACGGGTGGGGGGTGGTAACACCTTCAATGTATTTTGGGACATTTTGGGAGGGCCGATCGCCCCCATCGCCCCCCCCCCCTTGGATCCGCGCCTGATATTACCACAAATTTTAATTAAAGAAAAGAAAGTAATTAATAAATTATAAAGTACAGCAAATAAAAACAATTATTACAATAATAAGCTCATTATAAACACATAAATATTGAATACATTACTTGGTACACCATAGAGTAATAAAAATATATATTTTGTGTGATAATTTTTTTTATCAAATTTTTATACTTAACAAAAATCTAATTTATAAATTTTATCATTCTATGACAAACCAAATTAAAGAAGCGTTGATAATAATATAATACTATAGAAAAATACAATAACTTTGCAATAGAATACTTTTCTATTTAACATTACTAATTAGAAAAGTAATTATTATTATATTTTTTAATTTATTTATATCTACGTTAGTTACCAGTGTATTTAAAACATTTTTTTTTTCTGCAATCAGTATATAAGTTGGTATTACATGACACAATTTATCTAATTATTCCATATAATTTTTCCTTGAAAGAAAACAACTCCATTACTGTTTAAATGGAGATGAAATTTTCTTATGCGGAAAAATTGCATTCAATAGTTAAAAAAATTGTATCGTATAATACCAGCTTTAGAAGCTTAAAAATGAGTTTTTAGACTTAAGGGTAAGGTAACGCCACCAATGTTAAAAAAAATCCCTCTCACAAAAATTCTGAAAAAAATTTAAAATGTTCTCCTCTACACCCCCTATCAGTAGCTAAAATATCAGGTATACAAATACGATCTAGTTTTTGAGTTATGAATTTTTAAAGTTGACTACTTTAACATGGAGAAATGAAAATCCCATTTTAAATTAGTCAACTTTAAAAATTCATAACTCAAAAACTAGATCGAATTTGTATACCTGATATTTTAGCTACTGATAGGGGGTGTAGAGGAGAACATTTTAATTTTTTTTCAGAATTTTTGTGAGAGGGATTTTTTTTAACATTGGTGGCGTTACCTTACCCTTAAAAGCTTTTTGTGCCTACGGTATTTTTTTAAATCCTGCAACAATTTAACAATAATTATAGAATTGTTATTTACGTTTAGTAACTAATTAAATTAATTTTGCTGAGGTCTATTCTATTTTTTTTTTTTTTTCGTATTTCTTTTGCAAGAAACGCAATGAAGATACGATATTTTGGATTGAGAGATATTTAATTCATCACTAATTATTAATTAATTTAAGAGACCCAGATATTAGTTTGTTAGTTACAATGTTATACTTTTGGTGGGTGATTTTCTTAACTCCAACTTTACATATTTATTTTTATTTATGATTAATATATGACTACATTATATTTGTCAAAAGGAAAAAAAAAAAAAAAAAAGATAACTTTTATAATTCCAAAAAACAGCTTTAAAATTTTTGCTTTTTCTTTATATTTTAACAATTTTCCAAGGAGAATTTGCTAGAATATATCGTTCCTCATCCTGAATAATGAGCTATCTTTCTACCTTGATTTCATTGCAATAATGAGCTGTCTGCTAGTTCAGGTGAGCACAACAATGAGCTTAAATTTTATATTGATTTACAATAATTTAATTTTCTGCAAAGCTCACTGTAATGTAAGATAATTTGTACACCAGCACCTATCCATAAGGCTTCCGGCCTTGGTAGGACTGTATTCTTATTTTCACTAATAAACTATTAATAAAAAAAATAAATAAATAAAAAAAAAAGTCATACTGAACTCACTGGAAGTGGCAAATAGTTAATTCACTACGTTTACATGATGGTGTTTAATACGTATCCGTTGACGACGCCTCATAAGAATAACATTATCCGTCGCCAACGAATGCGTATTAAACACTGCCATGTAAACGTAGTAAATGTTGCAATGAAACTGTGATTAGCAGATAGCTCATTTTTCCGGACGAGGGACGATATACACCAATTTCAGAAAATAAATCATCTTTCTGCATTGTAAAAATTAACATACACATTTTTCTTCCGTTTATATCGTACTTTCATTTATATATGGAATAGATAACCTGTATTACAGGTAAAAAAACATTAGTTTTTGAGAAACAAACATCTTATAAACTATTAAAATGACAATTTCCTATTCAACAAACATTAGTATAAATAGTTTATAAGTTTATTTGACTCCCAGCACGATTTCAATAGTGTATAAGTTGACAATGGGTGCATGGCTTTTTAGGCAAGGTAAAATAGAATTCAAATAATGAACGAACTCATAGAATTTTACTGTAGAAACGGATAGAAAATGGATAGAGGGTGCAAAGATTGATTTTCTTCAGATTTTTTTAGAGTCTGGGAACAATTCCTAAAAAAAATATTGAAATAACCGAGAGAGGCTTATAGAGGTTAATAAAAAGATAGGACCTAAAAGGACCATGGGTTCAAACCTAACCTCAACAAAACTTTTTAGCAATGCTTTTTGACCTCTTAAAAAATCTGAAAAAGATTAGAGTAGCATAACTTTGCACCCTCTTTTCATTTCTGCAATAAAAAGAAAAAAAAATTGAGGTCGGTACTTTGTTTCACTACATGAGATTAACAAAATCACAAAAGGATACTTGTGTTAAAGGCTACTTTTGCAGAAAGCTCTAATTAGATTGTAAATATCCAGTTTTCATTCTGACGGTCTCATATATCGTTCTTCGTCCTCATTAATGAGCTATCTACTCCACGATTTCGTTGCAATAATGAGCTGTCTGCTCTGTCAGGTGAGCGCAATTTTGAGCCTTATTTTATACCGATTTAAAGCTCAATATTGCGTTCATCTGAAATAGCAGCCAGCTCATTACTGCAACGAGATCGTGGAGCAGATAGCTCATTATTGCGGACGAGGGACGATATGCAAAAAAATGGCTAAAGGAATTCATTTCGTCGTGTTTATGTAATCTGTCACGTTTTCGTGGCAGACTTGAATAGTTAGGGAATTAACAACCAAATTTCACGAAAATCGCGCTATTGGTGATACCGGGCTGAAATTTTCAGTACTTGCTAATAACATCATTTGCATCAACTTTTTTGGCGGATCCCAAAAAAAAGTGTCATACCGTGACCTTGAGTGACCTTTGAACTTTGACCTCCGATTGATTTACGTTTGATTTTTTTACAAGGAATCTAAGGCAGATACGAAAAAAATTGTCATTAGCAAATATGTTTGTATTAACACGGAGAGTAATTGGCAATTTTTGGAAAGGACCTAAGTTCATAAAAAACAAAATGGCGGCCGATGAAACTTTTATTGACCTCTTTTTTGGCAGCTTTCTTGCTTATTTTAACCAAACTAGCAAACTTTTTAGCTTAAAATAGCAACTATCAATTGTCTACTATCATTACAATTAAAAAAAATCAAAATGCTTGTTGATAAGAGAATAATAACTCGAGATATTGTAATTTCTACCGTAAAATGAGCACTAATTCCCTATGCTATTATAATACGTTTTTTTACTAAAATCCATACTTTTTGTGACAAAAGCATTAAACATACAGAAATGATTAATTGCATCATAAGAACCTTAAAAAATACTGTACCCTAAAATTTTGAACCACCCTTTGACCCCTGGTGACCTTTCAAAATGGCGGATGTGGAGAACAGGAAAGTATTATTTTCTGGCAAACCAAAGGTCGGGATAAAGATATATTCCGCAGAAAAGATGCTTAGATGGTTGCAATTATTTAAAAAGGGTCCCTAATTATTTTCAAAGTGCAATGTTGCCAAATATAGCACCCCTAAAGACCTAAATTTTATTTGACATTTTTTCAGTTAAAATCGTATAAAATCCATGCTTTCTGAAAGTGGAGCTTCTAATTTTCAAGCATGATTAATTAATTGGGGTCACGAGAACCAAAAAAATAAGAACCCCCTCGCCTCACCCCCCCCCCCAATTGAAACATTTCACGCCTCCTGCCCAGGGTTCTTTAATCCATGATTGACTCGGAGAATTATATTATATTTTTTTAGGCCATATAGTCAGTGCATTGAAGTAATTGCAGTTAGTAACCATTTGTCTATATATAGTACGTATTTCTACTAAATAAAAATTAAAACCAAGAGTAATTTTAAGAAAGAGTTCCCTAATTAAAAAAAAAGATGGGTTTCCAAGTCTTCCTAAAATCTGAGTAATCTTTTTCTCGAGAAACAAGCAAATATGAATCACAACCCTCTTTACTCTTTAAGATACCAACATATAATTAAGCCTCCACCCCGCCCCCTCTCCCCTATGTACATCGCCCCCCTAAATTGACTTTACAGAACATGAAGCACCTCTGTCCTCTCCCATTATATTAAAAATCTCCGCTGGATCACCGTTCTTGCTTCATATGTTATCAATTAAAGGTAACACTGTATATATACATACGAATATATAATCAATGACAATGATAAAACTATATAAATCTTACTATCTTAGTCAAATTATAAAAGCATTACAATTAATTTTTATACTTAAATATATTGTAAATCTTTACTGGTACGGGGGGAAATACCTAGAGGGACATATCCCACTTATTGGGTTATTACCAACATGCAAGTTGTCTCATAATTAACTCCCGGCAAGGACAATATTGAAGGAACCAGCTCCAAAATGTAGTTCAATGTAGCTAAAAACCTAACATTTTGAAAATGAGTTTTGAGAAACCTTTCTTAATGAGTGAGGAACTGAAAAATGCAAATCAACATATTAGGGTCCCACTATCATCCCGGAGTTAGGGATGAAAATCAAAATGTTTAAAATTATCATAACCGACAAAACGACACAAATGAAGCCCGGCAGTAAATTTTTAGTACTATTTTTTGACGCAGATTCAGCAAAAATTTAATTCTTTTAATTCACCTTCTCTTATTTTAGAATGGAAATTTGAAAAAAAAAAAAAAAAAATACACACTTCTCTAAGCAGGTTTGAAAGTGAGTGCTGGAAATGTGGAAAATAATAAAATATAGTAATTGGGAAATCGTTTTTTTTTTTTTTTTTTTTCTCCTCTTGTTGTTGTAGCTATCATATAAATACGCAGGACTAACTTTTGATGTTGGTACCTTCAATATTGCCCAGGCGCGGATCCAGGGAGGGAGGCCGGGGCTGATATGTTTTATTTAACAAGGGCAATGGCAATATAAGCATTTGCCACACTCCATTTTTTTCTTTTAACATTGGCCTTATGGAGGAAGCACGTCCCCCCCACCCCTCTACCCCCTCCGATTATTATTATTATTTTTTTCTGGATTCACGGCTGATATTGTGATATTGCCCTTGCTGGGTTGATTTAAACGTGTATATAAAGGGGGTAATGTATGCCTCCGTTGCACCCCCCGAAAGTCGCTCATATATTAACGTTGCAGATTTGGAGCATTGTGCGTATGCACGAACACGTACCTTTTCCATTTCAGAACCCCGCTGGATCTCCGATCGTACATACTTATTTTATACAAATTGTACATATTTATATATTGTACTGTGAACGAATGGTTAAAAGCATTATCATAAAATTAAGTGAGCATTATTTATATAAATACAGTATTTTTAGCATATATATTTCATAAAACATTTGTTATATTTGTTATATATTTATTATTTGTTTCTCGAGAAAAAGATTACTCAGATTTTAGGAAGACTTGGAAACCCATCTTTTTTTTTAATTAGGGAACTCTTTCTTAAAATCACTCTTAGTTTTAATTTTTATTTAGTAGAAATAAATACGTATACTATAGACAAATAATTACTAACTGCAATTACTTCAATGCACTGACTATATGGCCTAAAAAAATATAATATAATTCCCCGAGTCAATCATGGATTAAAGAACCCTGGGCAGGAGGCGTGAAATGTTTCAATTGGGGGGGGGGGTGAAGCGAGGGGGTTCTTATTTTTTTGGTTCTCGTGACCCCAATTAATTAATCATGCTTGAAAATTAGAAGCTCCACTTTCAGAAAGCATGGATTTTATACGATTTTAACTGAAAAAAAGTCAAATAAAATTTAGGTCTTTAGGGGTGCTATATTTGGCAACATTGCACTTTGAAAATAATTAGGGACCCTTTTTAAATAATTGCAACCATCTAAGCATCTTTTCTGCGGAATATATCTTTATCCCGACCTTTGGTTTGCCAGAAAATAATACTTTCCTGTTCTCCACATCCGCCATTTTGAAAGGTCACCAGGGGTCAAAGGGTGGTTCAAAATTTTAGGGTACAGTATTTTTTAAGGTTCTTATGATGCAATTAATCATTTCTGTATGTTTAATGCTTTTGTCACAAAAAGTATGGATTTTAGTAAAAAAACGTATTATAATAGCATAGGGAATTAGTGCTCATTTTACGGTAGAAATTACAATATCTCGAGTTATTATTCTCTTATCAACAAGCATTTTGATTTTTTTTAATTGTAATGATAGTAGACAATTGATAGTTGCTATTTTAAGCTAAAAAGTTTGCTAGTTTGGTTAAAATAAGCAAGAAAGCTGCCAAAAAAGAGGTCAATAAAAGTTTCATCGGCCGCCATTTTGTTTTTTATGAACTTAGGTCCTTTCCAAAAATTGCCAATTACTCTCCGTGTTAATACAAACATATTTGCTAATGACAATTTTTTTCGTATCTGCCTTAGATTCCTTGTAAAAAAATCAAACGTAAATCAATCGGAGGTCAAAGTTCAAAGGTCACTCAAGGTCACGGTATGACACTTTTTTTTGGGATCCGCCAAAAAAGTTGATGCAAATGATGTTATTAGCAAGTACTGAAAATTTCAGCCCGGTATCACCAATAGCGCGATTTTTGCCATTAATTCCCTAACTAGAATGGTTATTTCAGAGCTGTGATTTCACTTTGCAGTGTCTAGCCGTGGATGGGCGAGGCAAGTCTCGTAGGACTGGTGAGTCCTGGACGGTTCGTTGACCTTGCCTCAACCTCCCTCTGACATTGCTCAACCTGAAACATGTGAAGACGAGTTAGGATTGACCTCAAAGTAACATTTTAAGGTGGAATAAATGAAAATTTTAGTGTCACTTTTGTTTCTTTTTTTTTTTTTTTTTTCATAGTAAGTTGATTCACTACCATGAAACAAAAACAGTTTAAACTATCCAGCTCAATCCTTAATTAAAAAAAGAACACATAAGAAGAAATGTGTACATACATCATATAAAATAAAAATAAAACTCTTTTTATCTTTAGTCTAACATGTTGAATAAAATTTTTAAGGGCAAACCATTAATTACTGATATTATTATAAAGCTTCATCTCGAAGCTCTACCTTTCTTGATTTGCTGAAGTTGGAGCTGAAAGAGACAACATTTTCTACCTGTTGCTGGTTAATGGAGTATTGTCCTCATTTTTTTTTATTGCAGAAATGGATAGATTGTGCAAAGTTATGCTACCCTAATTTTTTTCAGATTTTTTAGAGCCCGGGAAGTATTTTTAAAAAATTATTGAAAGTCCTTTTTGTGACGTCACGTGGCGATAAGTCCTATCTTTTTCTTAAGGAGCGGCGTCTCGTGACGTCACAAAAATAACTTTCAATAATTTTTTAAAAATAGTTCCCGAACTCTAAAAACTCTGAAAAAAATCAGGGTAGCATAACTTTGCACCCTCTATTCATTTCTGCAACAAAAAAAATTCATGTCAATACTCCATTACAGATTTTATATTTATTTACATGGCACATTATGTGACGCCGGTCATCTTATATTTAATTTAGTACATCAATGGCGTGTTTTAGATTTTCTATATTATTTTCCATAGAAGGAGCTACCATAGAAGGTTCAGTAGCCAGTTCAACGGACTCCTGACGGCGAGCTGGTTCCATTTAACTTCCTGCTGAATCTCCTATGATGACTCCTTCCACAAATGGAACTGACCCAACGGACCATCACAGGTAAATAACAGCAGTCAGAAGCTCTCACCTGAGCCTGCAGTTGAGCTCGGAGGACCAGCAGTTCGCGACACCTTGGGGCCAGAGGGTCCTGGGCACGCATGCTGGGGTTCCAGCGACAGTAGTGGCCTCGCCACAGCTTGATGTGCCTGTGATATTAAATAAATGAATAAATAAAACAGTAAATCAGTAAATAAATAAATAAATATGAATAAATAAATAAATGAATAAATAAATAAATAAATAAATAAATAAATAAATAAATAAATAAATAAATAAACAAGCACCCACCTCATGCTGGCCACTGGCAGCAGGACATGTCTGGCGTGCAACAATCGACAGTACAGCGGGTTGCGGAAGTCCTCGAGGTCTGCGTTGACCAGCGACCACAACGAGACCGTCCTCTTCTTCAGCTCCTCCGTGTGCCTCTCTCGGTCACTGCGGCAGAGAGGAGGGTTAGTTGTGGGTAGTATCACGGTAATAATGAGGGGCAATAATTAATGTGCCTTGTCGAGTTGAATGCACCGGTTCTCGTTAGATCACCGAAGTTAAGCAACATCGAGCGTGGTTAGTACTTGGAGGGGTGACGCTCTAAAAAGTGACACTGCTGCCATCTACTGGCACGTGCTGTATGTACGTACGGTGGCACAATTGATCACGGTGCTGCCATCTCTCGGAATATTTCCGAAGGAAGTGATCACCCCTGTAAGTTCAAATACTGCAGGCCTCACAGATCTGGTAGTCGAGCCCAGAAGAGTGCAGGAAAGGGTTCTGGGAGCCTGGTAAGACCCAGGTCAGTCGCAAGATAACTCTTACACACAAGGTTAAATACCGGGCCGCACCCGAAAGGGTAAAATGGCGTCAAGGATATTAACTTTTTTTTTTATTAATTAATGAGTAATAGAGGTTTCAAGTCAGCTGATTTTACGGTATTCTCATCGTTCAATGTAGAAAGAACCCACGACAAGGGCATAGCCAAGTGTAAGTTCGGGGGGGGGGGGTAGAAACTTATAAGTTAGTGCCTATTTTTATAATTAAAAAAAATATGATTAAATTAAGTACATGGATATCCAGTTCCCTTTTTTTTTTAAAATCAATACTGTAATGAAGTTTCAGCCAAAAAGTGTGATTTTAATCTGTTTTTTTCTCCGACAGACTTCATACTACTGTCAAAAACCCTTCAATGTTACCCCTGTTAACTGTACTATTGTAATTAAAAAATATATATATGTTGAAGATTGTAAAAATATTGGAGAATTTTGTCTAAAACGTTGTATGCAAAAATCAAGTATATTTAAGAATTTCAAACCATAGTTAGCTGTTTACCTACAATGATTGTCTGCAATAATGAGCTGTCTGCTATATGTATCAGGTTAGTGCAATAATGAGCTGTAAATCTGTCATAGAAAGCTCATAATTGCCCTCACTTGATTTATCAGATAGCTCATTATTGCAACAAAATCATGGTAAGCAGATAGCTAATTACAAGGGACGATATTTCAAATACAGTTTTACACTAAACTGATTTATTTTGCAAGTACTATAATTTTAAAATGACATGTACACTACAAACCAGAATATTTTACCCCCTCACCTGTTATAGAGGAAGGTTCCGAAGCGACAGGAGTAGAGATGGTCGAGCACACAGAGCAGGAAGTTGTCGTTGAACTCGAAGGCGGTGGGGAACTGCTGGGTGAGCTGCCACACGCAGTCGATGAACTGCAGGAAGACCGGAGAACGATCCGCGTCGCTGTGGTGCTCGTCCCCGTGACCCACCCGCTGGGCGAACTTGTGGCCGAAACTCAGCCACTCCTTCTCTATCAGTACCTGCAACAATAAATAGGGTCAGGTAAAACACTTACAATTTTATTGCAGGAATGGATAGAGGGTGCAAAGTTATGCTACTCTAATTTTTTCAGATTATTTAGAAAATGTGGAATATTTTTAATAAAATTATTGAAAGTACAGAGAGAGGTATCAATAGGCATCTTAATAAAAGGATAGGACCTAAAAGGGGCGTGGGTTCAAACCCGGTCTCAGCAAAAATTTTCAACAATATTTCCCTGCCTCTATAAACTCTGAAACTTTTCACCCTCTATTCATTTCTACAAAATAAATAAATAAATAAATAAATAAATAAATAAATAAATAAATAAATAAATAAATAAATAAATAAAATAAATACTCTATTAGGTATTGTATACTGGGATTTGAAGGGGCAAAAGCAAGTATTATTTTATTGAAAAATTACTCACTAGCTGAAAATAAAATACTGTGCATAAATTGCAGTATGACATAAGCAATATGGTAAGCAAGCACCCCAACACAATGTAGTGTAAAAGAAGGAATGGGGTACTGACAAAAAAAAAAAAGTTTCAAGTTTTTGTCAACATTTCAAAAGGCACGAGAATTTCATGAAGAACAAGCCCTATTACAGTATTCTACAACAATTTCCTGATTTTATATGAATTTTTGAAACCTCTCAAAAATGACATCATAGCATTGAATCTTAAATGAGAAAATAGATCAGTTAGCATTGCCAAATCCCATACTTAATATTGAAATGTAACCAAACCTTAATTTGCAAGGTTTTTAGGTGCTAGAATCACAATAATGAAGGTTTCAAATTCCTATCTCAATAACTTTTCATTTTAGCAATGTTAACTGATGCATTTTTCCATTTAAGATTCAATGCTATGACGTCATCAAAAAAAATCTTTAAAAATTCATATAAAATCAGCAAATTGTCGTAGAATGCTCTAATAGGGCTCGTTCTTCATAGAATTCACAGCACTTTTTACTAGTATTGCTAACTCAAATACCGGTCAGTACCCCATTGTGTGCATTTATGAACAGAGCTAATAATGTTTTGCAGAACCAGTTACTGAATTTTACTCAGCTAATAGTAATTTAAGTTATTACAGTAAATTAGTTACAGTACTTTGGAATAAATTTGTTTAAAGAAATAGTTTTTTGTTGCCCTGTCCTTTTAAACACACTTTACAACTTTCCTATTTGATTTGTTGTTCCAAGATACAAAAAGAGGTTGAAATCTAAGACGATAATAATAAAGTTTGTCTAAAGGTGTCACTCTCACCTCAAAGCCCCTGATGGTTCGGTAGTAAGGGTCAAGCATGATCATAGCAAGAGCCGTCAGCTGTGCCGTGCGGTCCCAACCGTCAGAGCAGTGGACGAGCACCGAGGTCTTGTGGTTCTCCAAACGGTCCACGATGCGAACGGCTCCAGCCAAGATGTAACGAACGTGTTTCAGCCACAGTGTGGACTCCAGCCCTGCGAGAATGCCATTATTACAGTCAAATCAATATTAAAATAAACCTTATGATTCTGCTCAAATTCAAACTCGGATTTTGTGTTCTTGAAAGATCCTGATGAAGAATTATTATACTCAAGAGCTTGAAAGAACCTGAAAATTTGAATTGAGACCTTTTGATTTTTAAAAAGTCTGAGCAAGAATTTGTAAATATTCCAGCAAAAATATTTTTAAGGTCTAACAAAGTTTCTATTCTTGATTGATTTAATTGTGTATTTTACAGAACACAAATTTCAAGGATAAGTGCATTAAATAATAATTCTTATCTAGTTTTATAACAGCAATGTGACTGCACTTTTGTACCTCATGATTAATGATACTAAAATCTGTGTATTTAATTAATTGAATCTCTTTGCTTCTACTCAATCATGGCAGGATTCATTGTAGAAAATTCAATACAAGTAGCCATTTCAATAGAACCAACTGAACTGGCTACTGAATCTTCTATGATGGCTCCTTCTATGATATACGTAATAATAAGAATTAATTTCAAAAGTCAAATCTATACACACATTGCGTTTTTCTCTACTTTTGCTGGCTTAATGATGGCTAAAAGCTCGTACTATCTCCCTCCCCAATACATTAAATATTTTTTTATTGTACTGTATGTGTTCCACTTTTTATAAAAAAATAAATAATATCGCTTACTAATTTTTTCGTAAATTAATCTACTATCCAAATATAAAAAATATAGTAAAAAAAGAAGCAAGTTATTCACAAGTATTCTCATACCTGATAACCAACGTGACTCGTCAATAGTTGGGAAGCAAAGTTCCTTGAGTTTTCTCAGACTCTCCCTCATCACGTGGATGTTGTGAATGTCCAGGAACACCAGCTCTGCGTTTTGGTAAGCGTCTTCGCTCTCATAGCCTCCCCCCTTGGCCTTGTTGGCGATGGCGTTTGCACTGGGGCGGGCGTCCGTGATGAAGAGCTTGTGGGACTGCGCGTTGACGTCCATGATCAGTTGGAGGTAGCGCTCGTCTTCCCTGCTGCGACGACCAGATACTCCCACCAGAGGCTGGGCACAGCGACACAGAGCGGCCTGAAATACAATGTATTTTTTTATTATATTTTCCTCATGTTACATAATATAACAGTTGGCAGGTGATACTAACACAGATCTATATACAGAACAAAACGCAATGTGGAGTTACGCATAGCATCCCTTTTAACAATTAATAATAAAGAAGGAAAACATATCAATGACTAATAACAAATGTAAATAAAACTTGTAAAACACAGTTCAGTCAAAATTTTATACATTTACGATACTTGAATACTGTATGTTAGTTAAAAGAGACAATGTTAAATATTGTGGTTCTGAAATACTACTACTGAGTAATAGCTCTGCTAAAAATTAGTGACAATTAAAATATTTAATATTAGGAGCAGGAATATTTTGTAATTAAATGGTGTTTTAAATTTACATGCTTGCAACAATAGTAATGTCAATTAAAAAATTGTTTGGCAAGTTAGCTTACAATATATTTCATAGTAAAATTTCTGAAATATAAAGTTTTGTAAATTTCTAAATTTCTTAATTTTTTGTAATTTCTTTCTTCTCTGGTCACCTATTCAATACACAACAATTCTTAACTTTGACTATCTAATGTCACCACTGCACTACACTCATTACTGTATGTACTTAATTAGTATAATTTGCCTCCCTAAAAGTGATTATTCATGTGAATGGTATATAGGGTACCGATAGTAATACTGTATACTGTATGTACATATAAATGTAATTTATTTGTCCCAAAAGATTTTAATCTTAATTCAAATTCAATGAAATTCTTCATTTATATTAAGTACAGTTATGTAAATTGTTATGGTACCCATGAAATACAAAAACATAAAAACAAAAACACCCTGACAATCTCACCTGAGAGGCGGGGTGAATCCAGGACAAGACGGGCACCCTCCCCCTGCTTCTGAAGGCCGCCACGGCTCTCAGGTCATCGTCGGTAGCCCCGGCAGGCACCGCCCAGATCTGAGGGTAGCTGTCGCAAACCTCGTAACCTTCATTGACTCGAGAGACTTTCCAAGCATCGTTGGGAACACCCTGTGTGAGAAACGATGTTAATACAGTAACAAAACATGGACTTTTGAATAAAATAGGTAATGATGGCTCACTTAATTTACAGAAATAATAGAAAATGGCCCTGCATAATTAATTCAAATCAATATAATATTAAAAATACTGTGTTCTGCATAAATTTTAAGTTTCTAAATTGTATATTGGTGTCAAAGGAAAAAAGATATATTCATACGAATTTCATGTTAGGATTAGATTATCATAATAAGTAGCTTTATCAAGCTTTATTCCCCTAGAACATTAAACCTTTTTATTTATTTTTTCTCGGTAATTAAAAAACTTTAGAGGAACATAACACTTCCGATAACAGATGAAATTAAGGTGTGTGTGTGATATTGGGTGTGTGATACTACCTTAGATTTAAGGTAGTATCACACACCCAATGTTAATAAAAATCCTATTCATGAAAATTATGAAAAAAATTTAAAATGTTCTCCTCTATATCCCTTATCAGTAGCTAAAATATCAGGTATACAAAAACGAGCTAGTTTTCGAGATACTGTATTAATTTTTGAAGTTTATTAATTTAATATGGAAGTCCCATTTCTCCATATTAAATTAAAAATTAGTGAACTTTAAAAACTAATAAATTGAAAACTAGCTCGTTTTTGTGTACAGTACCTGATATTTCACCTACTGATAAGATATGTAAAGGAGAACATTCTAATTTTTTTTTTCATAATTTTCATGAATGGGATTTTTATTAACATTGGGCGTGTTATCCCTACCTTAAGCATTCTCTTTCACCTGATATTGTACTGCTATTTTCATGTTTTATTGAGATAGATATTGGAATTTGGATTAGAAAAAAATTTACTCAAATATTTTTCAGAGACAAATTCAAATATCTATCTTGATAAAAACATGGGTAAATGGTTAGCACATTTGAAAATTGATAGCATTAGGTGAAAGAGAATACAGTAAATAAAAACATATGTATATGAGTACAGTATATTTATTTGACATAGGTTGTATACACTTTTAATGTTATTGCTGTAAATTCAAGGGGGCATACATGACCAAAATGTGTCAATGGACAACATACATGAAAATTTTTTATTGCAGAAATGAACAGAGGGCATCAAATTAGACTACTCTGAATTTTTTTAGATTTTTTTGAGACCCGGAACTATTTTTAAATAATTATTGAAAGTCCTATGATTTCAGTTGGCACCCCTGAATTCTTAATAAGAAGGATAGACATGAGACGCCTATTGACGCCTCCAGGGGGCGTGGCCGCACTTTCAATAATTATTTAAAAATAGTTCTAGGTTTCCAAAAAATCTGAAAAAATTCAGAGTAGCATAATTTGGTACCCTCTATTCATTTATGCAATAAAAAAATTTCATGTATGTTGTCCATTGCCCCAAAATACCAACCAATCAATCAAAAGCTGTAAATTCAAAACATACTGCACCTCCCAATGGAATATCGACCTCAATTTTTTTTTATTGCAGAAATGGATAGAGGGTGCAAAGTTATGCTACCCTGATTTTTTTCACATTTTTTAGAGCCCTCGAAGTATTTTTAAAAAATTATTGAAAGTCCTTTTTGTGACGCCACGCGGCGACAAGTCCTATCTTTTTCTTAAAGAGCGGCGTCTCGTGACGTCACGAAAAGTACTTTCAATAATTTTTTAAAAATAGTTTCCAGGCTCTAAAAAAAAACAGGGTAGCATAACTTTGAACCCTCTATCCATTTCTGCAATAAAAAAAATTGAGGTCGATACTCCATTAGGGACCTTGATATTTCTCTAAAACCTTGCTTTAATGTTGAAACAGCATTTTCATGTTATGGTTTTCACACAGTATTAGATAGGTTGTGGGAACACAACAAAATGAGCTGACTTGAAGCCAGAATTTGTCAGGATCTTACTCACCATTCTCTTGAGCTCCGCGACAGGTTCGTAGACCGCCCACCCATCTTCTGGGAAGACCTCGGTGTACTCAAAGGCAAACAGCGGCAGACGGTGAGACAGAGGGAAGGCTCGCTGCTGCAGCTTCTCGAAAACACTGCGTCGAGAGTGGTTCTCTTGCTTGTGGGCAAACCTCAGGTTGCGCATGTCCTTGCAGAAAACCTCAATCCCGTACGAGTTCTCACCACGACTAGAAGCTCCACCCACCTTCTCTATGCGACTCACCTGTGGGAGGAGATTGATTCATTGATTGGTTGTGGGTTGAGGTGCAGTACAGCACAATCTTCTGCTCGATAATTTATTTATAAACAAATTTTTAACAAAGCATTGTTGGTAATGTCAGTCCTATGAGTGAAAAACATGGGACGGTTGTTGATTTACATGTTAATTTATGGAAAATGACCGTTAATTATGAAAGTTGTTGTGTCTACTAGCGCCAACAATGTCATTAAGTTCTGTGCTCTGGTGACGAAAACAGGCACTACGTCGTCCCATGTTTAATAATGAAAAAGGCTTCATGTGACAGACATTATAAACAATGGTTTGTTACAACCATTGCATGTATGTAGAAGACTTTGCAGTACAGTAATTAGCATTATTATTCATTTATGCATTTATTCATTTATACTTTAAAGGATTAGTAAGCCCCGGCCTTGTCTTTAATATATATCATGTATCATAGGTAGTTAAAAAATACTGAGTACAAAAAAACAACATCCACCCTAAAGTTCCCATATAAACAGCTTGTAACGTCGGCTATTCAGTGACGACATCAGGCCACAGAGAGAAGCGGCTGGGTCAAAATATGAAAGAAAAGTCAAAGCATTTGCCGATTTGCTCACTTTGCTAGCAAATATAAGGTTTGTTTACGCTGCCACAGAGTTGACACTTTTTAAGCAAATAAATTTATATTCCATAAATGAACCTGCGGAGTGTCATTTTTCTGCGATGCTTTTGAAGATCAGGAAAAATAATTTAATCTGACGATATAAAATCACTGAAATTGTCGGAAGACTTTCTTTTTTTTTTTCTGCCTTCGACTCCCCGGCGGGCGAGGGTGCGACAATTGTCTCCTTACAAACCTACCCTCCTCCCACATGACCCACATATGGATGGCGTGCTGCAGGGAGGGTTACCCTTATTGTTCAACTCCTTGAAAAAAATTTACAACTAAGAAAAATAATAGTAATTGCCTTCTCAATGTGTCCTCTTCGTATTGTTGACATGATCAACCGTGACCACGCTGACACCCCTCGATCAAAAGAAACTGATATATTGCATTGGGTCTCACACATCGTATTCAAGCTAGAGGAGCCTTGTGGCCCATTGTCGTCAGACCCTCGTACTTTTAAACAATAATTAAAATTACCAATGAAGTGTGACACATGTTTTAAATCTAAAATTGGGCCTTGCTATAGACTGTCATTAAAAGAAAAATACATGTTAATCCGGGTTTACTAGTACTTTAAGCTGTTTCCACTTAAGATTTGTTTTTGCAATTTTTTTCCCCCTAAAAATGGACGGTTTGAAAGTTAATTCATCCTTTTAGTAAATATTTCTTGACTATGAGTCACAGAACTCACCACTCCTAAAGGGACGTCCACAGAGTATGGTGTGTCTCTGTCGGTACTTCGGAAGTGCAGTTTGTAGTTTGTGACCGCTAGGATTCCCCGTGCAGGCCCGCTGTACGGACAAAGGTAGGTGACCTCTCGTGCCACCCCCTGCACCTTCTCGCCAGGTAGCAAGGGGGTGGTGTCGTCAGACCTAGGGGTGCCATCGTTTTGCCCCGTGCTAGACGTCTCTCCCTGTCAATAAATAGGAGGTCAGTGTGTGTTCAATTTAATCAATGGAAAGAGAAGGTGTATCAAACATTTAATAGAGTATCAAACTCCATTTTTTTTAGTGCAGAAATAGATAACAGGTGCAAAGTTATATCATTCTGATTCTTTCAGATTTTTTTAAAGTCCAGGAAGTATTGCTAAAAAGTTATTAAAAGTTCTGATTGAAACCTACGCCCCTTTTCGGTCCTATTTTTTTTATTAAGGGTAAGGTAACGCCACGAATGTTAAAAAAAAATCCCTCACACAAAAATTCTGAAAAAAATTTAAAATGTTCTCCTCTACACCCCCTATCAGTAGCTAAAATATCAGGTATACAAATTCGATCTAGTTTTTGAGTTATGAATTTTTAAAGTTGACTACTTTAACATGGAGAAATGGAACTCCCATGTTAAATTAGTCAACTTTAAAAATTCATAACTCAAAAACTAGATCGAATTTGTATACCTGATATTTTAGCTACTCATAGGGGGTGTAGAGGAGAACATTTTAATTTTTTTTCAGAATTTTTGTGTGAGGGACTTTTTTTAACATTGGTGGCGTTACCTTACCCTTAAGAAGTGATTGACGCCTCTCTCTGTACATCAGTGGCGTGCGGTGGGTTTAGCAGGCAGTAATGCGGCGGCAAAATTATGGGACTGGACACAGCAAAAGGGGGGTCCGGGGGGCGGAGCCCCCCGGATAGCCCGCCGCAGGTGAAAAAAATTTTAAAAAGGGGGCGTGGCAGGCGACTTTTTAAGCATAAAAATAACACAAAAATATATTATATTTCGATGTTTTATACAATTCTAAAATCAATCACAAATAATTTTTTAAATCAATTTGTAAGACGAGTTAAATTTTTTGTCGGTAATGTCTTTTTTTATATCGATCGTATGACAGTTATATTCATGATCGATCAGCACATAATTAATATATAATATAATTATTTTCACTAAAAACAATACGTATAATTTTTGTATTGTGATTCCGACTATGTACAGCTGCAATACGTGAAAAAAAATACGCATTTTATTCTCTGCAGTCAATTAAATTCTAATTGTGATCCGCGACGCGGATTGATCAGGATAGCAGTCGATAAATCAATGTTTTATTTTCTAAGATACGTAATTTCTTTCAAATAATTTGTTGTTTTGAAAGGTAAAGTCAATTTAAGAACATGAGTTTAATCGTTTAAAATAATTATAGTGTGGATTTCATAATTGTGAAACTATATATTAGTTTTGCTTTAAAAATAAGAGATAAAGTTTTCGAATCTTATATTTTTTTCCCCGGCAGCATATAATTTACGATAATCCACGATGATCCACGAGGCAAAAACATCGGCTCCTCGATCGTCGTCGCTCCCCTCCCTCAACTCCCTCCCAGGACTGAAGCTCGCCCCCACCTCCTAAATCGGTAGAAAGCTCAGCTTTTTCTTTGATGATAAAACTATACGAAAAAACGAGCGTGGGAGGGGAAATGTAGATTCATGCATGGGGAAAACAAAGCTGAGTGAGTCTACCGCTTTCATGCAAGAGGGCGTCTTTGCATTGCACCGCGAATTCATTTACGTTTTTGCGGTAAATGCTTCAATAAATTCAAACGAAGATTTTCACATAGACAAAGATAATTTATTTTTTTTTAATTGAAATTTGACGTGATGAAATTGAAAAAGAAAATATTTATATTCTTTAAAGAAAGCTCAAATTTTCCCTAGATGCGCCGCATCCAACGCATTAATGGACCGCACGCCACTGCTGTACATACTTTTCTTAAAAATAGTTCCACGGATACAAAAAAAATCGGGAAGATATCAGAATTCAGTAGCATAACTTTTCACCTTTTGCAATTCAAAAAAATTGAGGTTTATACTCTAGAGATTGTAAATTACACTTACGTTAGGATAATTATACTATAAACTTATTCTTAAAAAAATAGCAATATATACAACATACTGTATATAAGGGTAGTGTACAAGGCATGAAAGGATTAGGTAGACCTAAAAAGGTTTAGTTGGATGTGATTGCAGAATGTTTGAAGAACAGAAGTGTTAAAAGTACACAGTGTAATAGAGAGTGCAGAAGGCAAAAGAGTACGTGTTATGAGTATTTCTGAAGCAAGTGGAGTATGCAAGAATCGAGTGTTTTGGAGGGCAATTTGTAGACGGCCGAGATAATAATGCTGCTGGCTTACCCCGTAAAGGGATATGGCGTCATGTTATGTATGTATGTATATATGTACAGTACATTGATGGTATGCATAAATACATACATACATACATACTGTATGCAACTTTATTTATTTTTAGCCTGACAAATGATTCTTACTAAATCTATTCCTTGTTTAGAGTTCAATGAACTTGACTTAGAGTCTGAAGCGAGAGAATCTGAGCTGGCATTGGTAGAAAATTCTCCGCCAGTCATGTGTGGATTCAACATTTCGGCACTGCCTACTTTTCTCTCCATCTTTCACTCGCCGCTTCTCCTATAACAAATGAAAATAACAATTTAATATGCATATTTCACAAATTTTCCAAGGACAACAATTAAGGATACAATAGGTCTGTTCGTAAACCCTGTGAAAGAAGCCTAATACTGTACTGTATTTCCTTATTCACTTGGACATAACGTTGATAGAGTGCCTGATCAGAAAATGGGAAAATTATATAAAGCATGCAAATAGCGGTTTCAATAAAATGTGACCAACAGGGACATCAAAATAAATGTGCTACAAATTTCCTCCAAATAGAGAACATTTAAGCATTAAAACTATAGACCAAAACTTTCAACATTATCCATGGTAACATAAACTACCTTTAATTAGTTAAAACACGTATTTCCTTCGCCAGAAAAGTAAATATTATAAAAACATTCGGCGTTTTTTACAATCCCACACGACGCGTTAGACTCAGCTGATCAAAAAGGGATGGGCATGGGCAATTTTCCGAAGTTTACCGATCCTTACCGATGATTTCCGAAAAATCTCAGCAGGAAAAAAACAAAACAATAACAAACACGAAATTTGTTTTTTGTTTTTGCATTGCATTCTCATTGTGATTATAATTTTTACCTGAAATTTAGAGTTCTAGCTTGAAGGTAATACAATTTATTAAGTTATTTTAATCTATTACTATTTCAGCATATGATGTCAGTGTCTGAATCGGAATTTTACAGCAAAGCTAGGGGATTTTATTTAATTAAATCGGCTTTCTTGCTCCGTCTCACAGCTCACAGCGGCCCCGCAGCATTAATTAATTGCAATATTTATTTTGCAAAACCTTTTTTACTTTTTTAACACTTATTTCTATAGAAAGAAATTGTGTAACATAATTGCTTCTTTGACTCTAATTTCAGGTTAAACCTTGAGCCTATATGTATAGAACGAAGCTATACAGACTGGAGAATTCGTTTGGTCATCTCAAACTTGAATGTGCCTAGCTTGCAGCTCAACTGAACTCTGCATATGGCATATGCATAATAATATATATATCATATGGCACTTTCGACTCAAGCCACCTAATTCATGGTAGAATACTTCATTAAATATGTAAGTTTGATGTATATGCATAGTGCATACAGTATTTTTTCATGCTTTATAGAAAGCTTTAAGACTGATACATAATCCCACCACCATGGCATTACAAAAAGTGTCAAAACGAGAGGAAGCACCACGGGTGCAAAATTTTAGTACGCTTTCCTTTCCCCTCACAGTACGGCAAATATTTCTTTCTATTCAATGGTGCCATGACGGTATGGAAACACAGATGGCAGTACTGGTTTTCCCTATCTCTTGGCATATCCTTTCCCCTGATACCCCTCTGAAAGCTGTACAGCTAGATGTAAACAAGGCCGTCACATTTAACTGGCTCATGGTCGAAAGCGCTCGGGAGTCATTCGGCTCGGCCAGTAATGTCCTTCGTTACAAATTGGCTACCAATGACTGAGAGCGTTACAAACACGACCATCATGAGCCAGTTAAATGTGACGGCTACTGTAAGCTGCATGTCCTCAAAATCCTGCTCGGTGTTTTGTCTTTTTGTCTGTGACCTATACATAACTATTGTAAATGGTAATAGACCTGTATTTTTGTGTTTCCTGTAACTACTGACTTTTTATTATAGGGAGATGATGTATGAAGTATGTGATAGTACTGACTCCACCCTCCCGTTCAGCCTTCAGTCAGTGCTGAGCTCGTTGCAACAAGATGAAGCCAAAGACAATGTTCATCTCTTTCTGAGTGTCGTCTACGTGATGATGTTGGAGAGCGGTTTCTGTCCCGTCACCGACGACCTTCAGAGCGTCGAAGGTCAAGACTGGAGGCTGCAGGAAAAGAAGTTGAGGAACATAAGCTATGACGTGCGACGAGTGAGGCATTACACTCAGAATTTTGTGCCGTTCAAGACCCCCACTGATGAGTTTCCGTTTTATTGGAAATTCAGAATCAGTGACTTTCCTCATGTCACGTTGATTGTTGATGTGATTGTTGGTGGTCCTGAGAAACTCGTCAACTTGAATGGTAACTATAAACTGGATTTTAATGGAGGCTTTAAGTCAGCTGATTTTGCGGTATTCCCACCATCCTATCTAAATTTAATCTACATAAAAAAAAAACTCCAAATTGCTTTTTTGGCATGACAGAATTTTTTTTAGAAAAAAATGAGTTCTTGATTCATTTTCAGAAGACCCCTAAAGGGGGGGAGGGGAGGTAGGAGATGGTTTTAAATTGATACTGTAGCTGTAATAGTTACCCTTTGGAGAAAATTCAAATTTTCTAACATGGTGGCTTATGGAGAAAATTTTCCCGCTGGGGAACATTTGAAGTCTCCATTGTATTGCTTTAAGTCATTTAAGAAGATAATCTGTGCAAATTTTCCTTCTCTGACTGCACGCTTTATTTTTTTATCGAATATTTTAACCAGAAGCAGAAAATTAACCAAAATGGTAAAATTAAAAAAAAATCCATTCCAAGCATAGTAATTCAAGATTTATCTAGGTGTCTAAAATATCAAGTAAGGAGTCGTTTGACCATCTACAGACCTTTTAAATATTGGAGTGTGAAAAATAATCTGAAAAACTTGAATTATCAAATGCTGTATAATAGTTTGACAACAGTAAATTTAAATAATTTAAAATAGAGAACTAAGACAAGGAAATGTACAGTAACTTGTATTTTGCAGTAACTTCTAACTGTAGGCTTTTACGTTGGAAAATACTGTATAATTATTATGAGACATACAGTACCACAATTTCAAAAGAAGTTCTTTGTAAATTTGAATTAATGGCTACCTTTAAGTGTTGTGAATCGGAAGGAATCTTTTCAGAATTTTTGAAGTGTAAGTTTTGAAGCTGACAGTCTCTTATATAACCACAATTGCATATTTCATTCTGAGTTATTTTTTTTTTTATCAAAATCAATTTTTGTTACATGACTTTTATTAAATAAATCATTTTAATTCTATCACTAAATGAATACAAACCCTGATACTTCTAATTTTGTTCCAGTGATCGTGAAAGGCACCTCATCTGGTCTCACTCGGTGCTACAAGGTCTCGCGTTACGTCCCCCTTCCTCACGCCCCCACCCCTGCTGACAAGTTTTCCAACCTGCGAGAGCTTTCTGTAGACTTCAAGACCTTGGCTTCGTTGGCTCGTGGAGAGGCTTTCTTCCAAGAGGGGGTCGGTGACAAGACATCGTTTGAGTACCTTCCTCCTCATATCCACGAAGAGATCGCAGCCTACCTGCCAGTGGTGACCCTTCACAACCCTCCCTCTGCACCCCTGAGAGTGCCCATTGTTGAACGGTATCGTGGAATTAGACCCTTTGATCTTCGTGAACTCTTCTCCCGTAGATAAGTGTTAATAAAATGTTTACTACAGTATGTAAAAAGCAAAGTCTTCTGCCCATTGTTAGTAAACAAAATATTGTTGTATAATGTCTGTCGCGTGAAAGGAAAAACATGGGACGGTTGTTGATTTACATGTTAACTTATAGAAAATGACCGTTAATTACGAAGTTGAAACGGTTGCCTAGCGCCAACAATGCCATTACGTTCTCTGCTCTGGTGGCAAAATTAGGCACTACATCATCCCATGTTTAACAATGAAAAAGGCTTCATGTGACAGACATTTTATTTATTTATTTATTTATTTATTTATTTATTTATTTATTTATTTATTTATTCACATTAAATACCAGTTGGTACATTGTGACTACATTATACAGTTATTTAATATCTGAAAACACAAAAAGAAATTAGTAAAACAATACATACATACAATTTATAATATACAAATAATTCCAATATATATAAAACAAAGATTATCAGAAATAAGAATTGACACGTTCATTATTAATATTTTTCTTGTGAATAGAATAACAATTCTTTTTAATAAGATAAGTAAACAATTGTGTCTTAAAAATTGATATACTTTCAATTTGTTTTAAAAAATCAGGAAGTTTATTATACAATAACGAGCTCAGAAGGAAATGATCTCTTTTAGTTTGCTTGTAAGCTCCATATTTTTTATGGATTAGGTTTGACTGCCTAGTATTATGTCCAGTAATATTTCTATTAATTTCAAACATAGAATAGTTTCTTTTAACATACATTATCATAAAAAAAATACAAATACTTGGAAAATTCAATATATTAAGTTGCTCCCATATTTTTTTACAACTTTGTCTGGCTTTTGCTTGAATCATACTTCTAATAATTTTTTTTTGGCAAACAAAAACACTGTCAGCATGGGCAGATGAACCCCACAATAGAACTCCATAGGTAATAATAGAATACACATAGCCATAGTATACTTTTTTTAACGTTTCTAAATTACACACTTTTCGTAATTGATTCATTGCAAAATTAGTTTTGGCCAGTTTCTTATTTAGGTCAGCAATATGTGTTTGCCAGGACAATTTGTCATCAATTATTATTCCAAGATATTTACAGTTTGAGACCAGTTTGATATTTGTCAATGATTCAAATTGTGTCTTAGTATTAACAGATCTATTGAACAGCATATAATTAGTTTTTAAATGATTTATTACAAGATGGTTATTGTTGAGATACTCTTCGAGAATTTTCATAGCAAGAGCCTGATTTTTTATAAGTTCCTCAAGATTCTTGCCAATAATAAGCAATACAATATCATCTGCATACAGAATAAGTCTGCAGACACCTTTGAGAGCTATTTCTAAATCATTAATAAATAGAACAAAAAGTAAAGGCCCAAGTACAGAACCTTGTGGAACTCCATGATTACAGTTTAATTTTTCTGATTTAAATGATTTTTGCTCACCTTTATCATTAGTATCACTTACAAAAACATATTGTGTTCTTTGGCTTAGATACGACTCAAAAAAAGATAGACAGTTTCCTCGTATACCATTAAACTCAAGTTTTGCAAATAATAATTTATGATCAACAACATCAAATGCTTTTTTTAAATCAACAAACACAGCAAGTAAATAATTTTTTAGTTCATGCTGCTTGTTAACTTCATTTACTAGCTCAGTCACTGCTGTTGTTGTAGAACATAATTTTGTAAATCCATGTTGACAGGGAGAAAAAATATTTTTAGCAGTGCAGAAGTTCTGCACCATATCTTTAGCAGCAAATTCAATGAGTTTAGAAAATACAGATAATTGTGCTAACGGTCTATAATGTGATTCTAAGAATGATAACAGTAACTTCGGATACGGTGTTATCTTTGCTGTTTTTAATACACTAGGAAAAATACCGTCAATAATGAGACATGAAATTATTACACTCAGAGGTTCACAAATTTCCTCTGCTACATATTTAACTACAGCATCAGGGATGTCATCCATGCCACAAGAATATTTATTTTTTAGCTTTTTTATATATTTCAACATATCAATTTTACTGAGTGTGAAAAATACAATTGAATCTATGGTTTTAGTACCATATATTTTAGTTTCAGTAACAGAATTATTAAATACTAAATCCTTAACTGAATTAATATAATAATCATTTAGTTGATTAGCAATTTGTTGAGGATCTGTAATTTTAGTGCCTGTCACAGGACATGATAAAATAATTTTTTTAAATTTATTTTTACATCCTCTCTTTTTACCTGTTTCACCTTGCACAACTTCCCAAACAGTTTTTGAGATATTGGTTGACTGAGAAACTTGATTATATAAATAATTTTGCTTTTCTGCAACTAAATCTTTGTTATATTGTTTTTTTGTCCTTTTAAATAGACCATTGTCAGTCTTCCTGTTTTTATAAAATTTATGTACAAGTTTTTTCTTTGCCCTTAGTTTAGGAGTAAACCAAGGAGTACTATTTTTCTTATTTGATTTTTTTTTTTTTTGTAAAGGAAAAAATAAATTAAACCCATATTTAAAAAGTCTATAAAAATTATTAAACATATCCTCAGAGTTTTTGTCATACACAGCTGATGGCCAGTCTATTGTAGACAAGAAAAATTTGAATTGGTTCATTTTAGTTTCAGTAAAAAATCTTTTTTCTGCTATAATAAAATTTACTGGAGGGACAATTTGCTTAATCACAACTTTCTGGGCATAGTGGTCAGAAAAAAGAGTCTTTAGTACAGTGACTTCTATATCTTCTTTTCTAAGGTTAGTAAAGACATTATCAATAATTGACTCCCTGTTAGAAAATGTGTTTATTCTTGTTGCTGAGTTAATTTTTATATCAAGATTGTAACTAGTTAAAATAAATTGCAGTTCTTTGGTATTTCTATTATTGGTACAGCTTGTGTCTATATTAAAATCTCCAAGAATAACAACTTCATTTTTTAACACATTAACATGTTTTAAGAGTGTATTAAATCTGTCAAAAAAACAACAATTTTTATCATTATTTTTTAACACACATTTATTATCATCATGAGGATGAATATTTACTGTTGGTGATCTATAAATCCCAACAATAGTAATATGTTTAATATTTTTATGATCAATGTTTAACTTTAATTTTAAAGTAATACATTCAAAAATCTGTTCTGAACTCAGTTTAGTACCATGAGAAGTTACTTCTATATTATTAATGAGGTTGTTCTTGGCAAAAAAAACAATGCCACCATAGCCATTCTCTCTTGCATAAATATGAACCAGAAAATAACCATTAATGTTAAAAAAATCTACTTCACCAGGTTTTAACCAGTGTTCTGTAAGACATAACAAATCTGGTGATTCTTCCTGTGTAAAAATTTCAATATCTTCTTTTTTATTTCTTAAGCTATTAACATTGACATGAATAATTTTGATATTATCACAGTAATAAGTTTCATATTTATCAGAGGAAGGACTTGGAGGAGCTATTTTACTGTCAAAAAGACTGAGTATCTTTTACATGTAAATCAGTTATGTATTTTAGTAAAGGAGAAAATGGTTTGTTATATTCAGTAGCTAACTCTGATTGTTTAGGAGTAAATCCATGGAAAATACTATTCACATCATCACTATCATAATCTGAAATACTTTGTATTTTTATACTTAAGTTGTGTGACTTATTAGGAAAGTACTCACTTTCACTGTGGTGAGTGCTGAAAGAATCTACAGATTCTATATCAGAAATATCAGAATCATCCCACAGTTTCTTTGGAATAGTTTCAAGTTCTGATGTGTTGTCTGGTGAGGGTATCACCACTGTGATGTGCATGGCTCCGTGTTGCGTTGATCCGGACTTGGCTGTTGGACCGGAGAGGTGCGGGCTGGTTCAAACAATGGTTTGTTACATTCATTGCAAGTAGAAGACTTTGGTAAAAAGTGATGGATTATCACTTAAAACTTAAACTAAAGAAGTGATTATTTGGTAGCCTTTCTATAGAGATACAAGTCTTGATTTTGTATTTTGCAATCTGAGCTTAGAGTTTTCCAAGCTCAAAAAACCCAGAATCTACGTTGATTGATATTTTGGGATAAGGACTTCAATTTTTTTTTTTTTTTTTATTCCCAAGTTCCTATTTGAATTAAAATAAAATGGAGAGAAATTAAATTACATGAATTTTATCTTAAAAGTAAAAGTATATAGAGGGGGGGGGGAGAGTTATTTTAAACAAGACCTGTAAATAGGAGTCAGATTTATAGTTCTAAGAAAAGTTAGACAACATTTTAAAATAATAATAACAACATAGTGTGGCTTATAAACCTTTCAAACCTCTATAGCATGGATAAATTATAGTGTAATTTCTCCATACTCTATAGGTTGTCATTAATTACAATAATGGCATGTACGGTACATAAAAACTACAGTATATGAAGTGGCAGTTCCATATTTCGTCGCCTCAGAATGCAAATCACGTAACTACAAAAAAAATTGATGGAACTTTGACCCTTATGTTCTAGTGAGATAAGGTTTAAAGTTGCATCAAATTTTTTTGTAGTTGCGTTATTTGCATTCTGAGGCGACGATTTTGTATCCTTTAAACATTTTTTTTTTCTTTTTTTCTTATAAAACTTCTTCATTCTTGCATCTACAGTACATATATTTATTTAAAATTATAATATATTTTTGTTTCATAAATGTAAATAGTAAGATACATTTAATAATTAAAAATGTTAAGCCTTACAATTTTATTTACTTCTTTTAAACAAGTTGTTACCGTGTATACAAGGAAAGAGAATGCATAAATTAAATTACAGACAAGTTAACCTTCAACTTAAAAACTCATGGATGCCACTTTCTACATATTGTATATATGCTGTAAATAAATCAAACTAAAATGACTCTTATAATATGCTCATGGTATTGAAGGTACAGTATATATTTATTATAATTTTGTTGTTGTTGTTGTTGTTTTATATTTCATTCATTGCAAATGGTTTCACAATCTATAAAATGTACATCTAAATATATATAATAAAAGTTAATAAAAATAAAAAAATATGTATAAAACTGAATTAATTACATAATTCATAATTATTTATTGCGCTTTTGATGGTACAAAACAATTAATATAAGCACGTTATATTTATATATATACAAATATTAAAAATAAACAAACAAATAATACACAAAAAAATATACTGTATACGTCGTAGTAGTAGTCATCCTACCTCCAAGAGTAAATTCATAATCCAGCTGTTAAAGGTGAACTGAAGGGATTGCTTTTTTTTCCCATTATGGAACCTTATATTACCTATCCCATCCATCTGCACTAATTTTTTCATGGTAGATACTTATTGTGCTGCTGTAGGACAATTAGTGAAAAAGTGAAGTTGTGACGTATCAGCGAAGGTTGGTTGACTTAAAACTCGCCGCGGTGAAAAAACACATGAGCGACCGCGGAAACTGCCGAGAGAGTGGCGATCGCGAAATAATGGATATTTCACTTATCTTATTACTATATCATAATGGAATATGATCCTGTAATAATATAAATTAATTAACGCCAACCTTGCGTATTAATAGGTATAGGTGCAAATCTGGAGAAAAATATGACACTTCTTTACAAGTCAGCCGAAAAAGAGGGATGAGCCAGCAGCTGGATGAGGGGAGCGAGGGAAGGGAAAAGAAATAAAACAAACGATAATATAATATGAAGGCACTAAAATTTGAAATTATAGTCTTCTAAAAACTACACAAATTGAAACTCAATTAAATTTAAACACACCCAGCTAGCACGAACAGGCCGGGCCAGAGCTGGCCCTCTGGTGGCCGTCTTGGCGAGCTTCTGGCTATGGCCTACCAGAAGCGGGCCATTCATTGGCCGTCTTACTGTCAGCCGTAAATGGCTTGCCAGACCTGGGCCGGACTGGGGCTTCAAACCACAAGCCGTAACAGGGACTTAGAATATTTTCAATAATATATTCACATAATAAATAATAAGTAATTAACATATCGTTGTTACATAATTATTAACGTTTAAAAAATAAATGTAGCTAAAAACTTAGGTCGGAATAAAAATATTTTTGTTAAGTATTCCAAATGTAAAGTTTATAAACCTAAATTTACCATTCTTTTCTAAGAAAGGCAGTGTCCTAGCGGTAAGGACCTTCAGCTGCGGATCCAAAGGTGCCGAGTTCGATTCTCTCTCCATCCAAATTTTTTACATTTTTTTTTTGTTTTTTTGGGACCCAAATGCGTAGAAAATAATAAATAAACACAAAAAAAAGGGGGGGAAGCAAATTTTACTGAAATAAAGGTGAAATGCAATGACCCTGGCCCGCCAAGCCTGGCCCAAGAACGGCAAAAACCTATGGCCGTTTTAAGCCCAGCTTGCCATAAATTAAATGGCCCATGAATGGCTGACCAAGCGTCTGCCAATCTGGCATGCCAGAATCTGGCCAGGTCTTGGCCAGCTTCTGCGTGTTAGCTGGGACAATTGCTAAATAAATTATAATAGCAACAAATCACCATATATCGAGGACCAATAACCTCCATATTTAAGACGTAATCCAAGATGGCGTCCTAATGAAAAAAATATCCAGGTGGGCGAGATGTCCGCGATACTTATCCGCGCGGATATCTTAGCCACGAGAATTTGTCCAACAGGTTTGGCTAAGTGACTTGTCCAAAGTAGCTTATCCAAACACTTGTCTGGGCCTATACTTCTTGTCCACGCGGCTAAGTATTTAGGTTATCCAGACTAGAAAGTGGACAAGTTATCCGCCGGCTGAACCTCGCGGATAAGTCTTTTTGAATTCCCCTCCTAGGGTCCAATTACATGACGTCAGGTGTTTTCAGCATGACCGAGCTAAAATTAGAAGTTTTGGTTTTGTCAAGTTTTGCCGTTTTCACTGTTTTGGAGTTGAAGGCCTCAAAATCCGGCTTTTTTTTTTTGTGATTGAATCTTCAAAATTCCTTCATATTCAAACTCCCAGGGTCCAATTACATGACGTCAAGTGTTTTCAGCATGATTAAGCTAAAATTAGAAGTTTTGGTTTTGTCAAGTTTTGCCGTTTTCATTGTTTTGAAGTTAAAGGCCTCAAAATCCGGCTTTTTTGTTTGTAATTGAATCTTCAAAACTCCTTCATATTCAAACTCGTAGGGTCCAATTACATGAAGTCAGGTGTTTTCAGCATGATCGAGATAAAATTAGAAGTTTTGGTTTTGTCAAGTTTTGCCGTTTTCATTGTTTTGAAGTTTAAGGCCTCAAAATCCGGCTTTTTTGTTTGTGATTGAATCTTCAAAATTCCTTCATATGACGTCAGGTGTTTTCAGCATGATCGAGCTAAAATTAGAAGTTTTGGTTTTTTCAAGTTTTGCCGTTTTCACTGTTTTGAAGTTTAAGGCCTCAAAATCCGTCTTTTTTGTTTGTGATTGAAACTTCAAAATTCCTTCATATTCAAACTCCCAGGGTCCAATTACATGGCGTCAGGTGTTTTCAGCATGATCGAGCTAAAATTAGAAGTTTTAGTTTTGTCAAGTTTTGCAGATTTCACTGTTTTGAAGTTTCAGGCCTCTAAATCCAGCTTTTTTGTTTGTGATTGAAATTTCAAAATTCCTTCATATTCAAACTCCTAGGGTCCAATTACATGACGTCAGGTGTTTTCAGCATGATTAAGCTAAAATTAGAAGTTTTGGTTTTGTCAAGTTTTGCCGTTTTCACTGTTTTGGAGTTGAAGGCCTCAAAATCCGGCTTTTTTGTTTGTGATTGAATCTTCAAAATTCCTTCATATTCAAACTCCCAGGGTCCAATTACATGACGTCAAGTGTTTTCAGCATGATTAAGCTAAAATTAGAAGTTTTGGTTTTGTCAAGTTTTGCCGTTTTCATTGTTTTGAAGTTAAAGGCCTCAAAATCCGGCTTTTTTGTTTGTAATTGAATCTTCAAAACTCCTTCATATTCAAACTCGTAGGGTCCAATTACATGAAGTCAGGTGTTTTCAGCATGATCGAGCTAAAATTAGAAGTTTTGGTTTTGTCAAGTTTTGCCATTTTCACTGTTTTGAAGTTTAAGGCCTCAAAATCCGGCTTTTTGTTTGTGATTGAATCTTCAAAAATCCTTCATATGACGTCAGGTGTTTTCAGCATGATCGAGCTAAAATTAGAAGTTTTGGTTTTTTCAAGTTTTGCCGTTTTCACTGTTTTGAAGTTTAAGGCCTCAAAATCCGGCTTTTTTGTTTGTGATTGAAACTTCAAAATTCCTTCATATTCAAACTCCCAGGGTCCAATTACATGGCGTCAGGTGTTTTCAGCATGATCGAGCTAAAATTAGAAGTTTTAGTTTTGTCAAGTTTTGCAGATTTCACTGTTTTGAAGTTTCAGGCCTCTAAATCCAGCTTTTTTGTTTGTGATTGAAATTTCAAAATTCCTTCATATTCAAACTCCTAGGGTCCAATTACATGACGTCAGGTGTTTTCAGCATGATTAAGCTAAAATTAGAAGTTTTGGTTTTGTCAAGTTTTGCCGTTTTCATTGTTTTGAAGTTAAAGGCCTCAAAATTTGGCTTTTTTGTTTGTAATTGAATCTTCAAATCTCCTTCATATTCAAACTCGTAGGGTCCAATTACATGAAGTCAGGTGTTTTCAGCATGATCGAGCTAAAATTAGAAGTTTTGGTTTTGTCAAGTTTTGCCGTTTTCACTGTTTTGAAGCTTAATGCCTCAAAATCCGGCTTTTTTGTTTGTGATTGAATCTTCAAAATTCCTTCATATTCAAACTCCTAGGGTCCAATTACATAGTTTCAGGTGTTTTCAGCATGAACGAGCTAAAATTAGAAGTTTTGGTTTTGTCAAGTTTTGCCGTTTTCACTGTTTTGAAGTTTAAGGCCTCAAAATCCGGCTTTTTTGTTTGTTGTTGAATCTTAAAAATTCCTTCATATTGGAACTGATATAGTCTGGATAACTTAGGTACGACCCTCACGGACAATTAAGGGGGATTCAAAAAGACTTATCCGCAAGATTCAGCCGGCGGATAACTTGTCCACGTTCTAGTCGGGATAATTAACCTAAATACTTGGCCGCGCGGACAAGTATAAGGCTGGACAAGGGTTTGGAAAAGTCGGTCTGGACAAGTCATTTGGCCAAGCCTGTTGGCTAAAGTCCCGCGGACAACTAACCGCGCGTCTAAGTCTCGTGGACAAATCACCCACCTGGATAAGGTTTTTAATTACGCCTCCATCTCGGATTACGTGTTAAATATGGAAGTAATTGGATCTACATATATGATGATTCATTGCTAATTTATTAAACAATTGTGTTCAAATTTGATTAAATATCAATTTGTGTAGTTTGCATAAGACATTGGAAAATTAGTTTCAAACATTTAGCGCTTATATTCAATGTTTACCTCCCCCTTTTCTATATCATCAGCAAGCCCCGCCCTCTTTGTTGGCACACAATTTTTTATGCTACATTTTTCAATAATTAGACGATCAGTGGCGTGCGGTCCATTAATGCGTTGGATGCGGCGCATCTAGGGAAAATTTGAGCTTTCTTTAAAGAATATAAATATTTTCTTTTTCAATTTCATCACGTCAAATTTCAATAAAAAAAAATAATTTATCTTTGTCTATGTGAAAATCTTCGTTTGAATTTATTGAAGCGTTTACCGCAAAAACGTAAATGAATTCGCGGTGCAATGCAAAGACGCCCTCTTGCATGAAAGCGGTAGACTCACTCAGCTTTGTTTTCCCCATGCATGAATCTACATTTCCCCTCCCACGCCCATTTTTTCGTATAGTTTTATCATCAAAGAAAAAGCTGAGCTTTCTACCGATTTAGGAGGTGGGGGCGAGCTTCAGATCTGGGAGGGAGTTGAGGGAGGGGAGCGACGACGATCGAGGAGCCGATGTTTTTGCCTCGTGGATTATCGTAAATTATATGCTGCCGGGGAAAAAAATATAAGATTCGAAAACTTTATCTCTTATTTTTAAAGCAAAACAAATATATAGTTTCACAATTATGAAATCCACACTATAATTATTTTAAACGATTAAACTCATGTTCTTAAATTGACTTTACCTTTCAAAACAACAAATTATTTGAAAGAAATTATGTATCTTAGAAAATAAAATATTGATTTATCGACTGCTATCCTGATCAATCCGCGTCGCGGATCACAATTAGAATTTAATTGACTGCAGAGAATAAAATGCGTATATTTTTTTTTTTTCACGTATTGCAGCTGTACATAGTCGGAATCACAATACAAAAATTATACGTATTGTTTTTAGTGAAAATAATTATATTATATATTAATTATGTGCTGATCGATCATGAATATAACTGTCATACGATCGATATAAAAAAAGACATTACCGACAAAAAATTTAACTCGTCTTACAAATTGATTTAAAAAATTATTTGTGATTGATTTTAGAATTGTATAAAACGTCGAAATATAATATATATTTGTGTCATTTTTAGGCTTAAAAAGTCGCCTGCCACGCCCCCTTTTTGAAAATTTTTTCACCTGCGGCGGGCTATCGGGGGGCTCCGCCCCCCGGACCCCCCTTTTGCTGTGTCCAGTCCCATAATTTTGCCGCCGCATTACTGCCTGCTAAAACCACCGCACGCCACTGTAGACGATTAATACCTGATATTTGTGTCTAATAATTGCACAAGCCCAAGAATACACTACTCTATGACATTTCATAGTGGTAAGTAAAATATCTAACGTAAAATTGCTTAATTTGACGAGTTATGATAGCTCTTTGATATGATACCATTCATCTGTCATTTTCTGATACTTCATCTGCGAATTTTTTATACTTTTACATATTTAAACACGAACAGTTATTAAAAATAAAGCTCTTCTTAAGTTAATAATTAGTCTGGTAACATTTAATTAAGGAGTATGAACTTCTGTATGTTAAAAATAAGTAAATAAGGCAAGCAGAAAATGAACTAAAATCAAGAAGGAGGTTGAAATCAAGCTTTAGCCAAACCTGTTGGGCAAATTCTCGTGACTAAGATAGCCGCGCGGATACGTTTCACGGACAAGTCACCCACCTGGATATCTTTTTAATTAGAACGCCATCTTGGATTACGTTTTAAATATGGAGGCAATTGGACCTCCAAATATGGTGATTTATTGATAATTTATTGGCAAATGTGCTCAAATTTGGTTTAATATCGATTGGTGTAGTTGTTAGAATACAAAGGATCGAGTTAGTTTTATATCTTGGCGCTTATTTTTATTTTTATATTGTTCTTTTTCCCCTCCCCTCATCTGCCTCTTTCTGATTTGGCATAATAAAGAAGCGTCATATTTTTCAACAAATTTGCACCAAATACGCAGGATTAGCGTTAATTAATTTATTCCTATTGTCACAGGATAATCTTCTATGATAATTAATGACGGTACGTGAAATATCTATTAGAAAATTGCTTATTGTGACGATATTTGAGAGCTCGTTTACAACCTTGTTTTTTTCCCCTCGACGTTTCCTGCCTGCTATATTTACTTATTTTTCACATACGAGTTTGTATTTATTTCTTAATGAAATTCTATCAGGCTAATAGTTAACCAATAAAAAGCTATATTTTTAAGTACTGCACGTGTTTAAAAGTGTAAATGTAACAGAAATATGCAGCTTAAGTTTTAAAAAAAGTGACAAAGAAATTGTGTCAAAGACAAAAGCCTCCCAAAAAATCGTCAAAATAAGTAATTTAACGATCGATATTTCACTTACCTTTTTGATATATGACTTACAGCGTGTCCTTGGGATGGTCTTCCACAATAATTTGACACAAATATTGTGTATTTATGCTTTAATTACTAAAAATGCTAAATGACTGGTCCGGAGCAACTTATCCAAACGCTTGTCCACGCCTATACTTGTCCGTGAGAGTCGTACCTAAGATAATCAGACTAGAACGTAGACAAGTTATCCGCCGGCTAAACCTTGCGGGTAAGTTTTTCTGAATTCCCCCCATAATGAATACAATTAAAAATTAACATAATTCGCATTAAATTATAATTAAGGTTTTTAATTTTTATATTAAAAAAATTATTGATTGAATTAATTTCTCGAAAAAATATATAATTAGTTTCTTAAGGGTAAAAAATAAAAATCATAAACTCAATTCAATACTAAAAAAGTTTACTGCCGATAATTATTAATGAATTTCTATGTAGAGACTCGTCCAAACCTACGTTTCGTGACTTCCATATTTCTTGCATGCAAAAAAAACATAATAAATTAAAATATTTATAATATTACATTGCAGTCATTGATGCACACTGCACTCATTGTTTATAAGTTCTTATATAAGTGTATATATATTGAATAGAGAATGCTATAATAAAGACAAATTTAATTTTTAACACTGTGACAATATGACAAAAAAAAATTGGAAGGATTTATGACTGTTTTTTAATTAGTGTATAGAGCAGCGCCCAAGGATTTTGTATGTATGTACAAAATACAGCGCCACGAGATTGTTGAGTTGCCTACTTACAGGATAACGTGCAGCTGTTTACCTCCCCTCACTTCCCCTACTGTTGTCAAACCGAACGCTCTAAAGGATATTAAACAAAATAGAAAAATTTATTTTGTTGCCATGCAGGTTTAATTATGCGCGGCAGGTTCCTGTAAAGTATGCAATATGCGTTGCAATGACGTCACGTGGGTTTGGCCTATTAAGGAACGCTGTAAACTGTAAACTATATCAATTCTCATACAAAAAAAATATATAATTTTCGAAAATCAGGCGTCAATTCAGAAAAGAGTGAACCTGATTATATTATTGTTTATGTAGATATCCCTCGCTCCCTTTAAGCAAATATTAACCTAAAACAACCCTGTTCCGACTGTGAGTGCTGAAGGGCCTGGGCGTGAGCCTGCCTGGAGCCGCCGTCGGTGCAGATCTTTTAGTGGTAGTAACAAATAAGTAGCTAATAAGTTGCCAGAAGATATACTGTCTAATGTTGTTTTTTAATTGATTGTATCTATTAGTATCCATTGTATTTCATACCTTGATAGTTTTATGAATTATTGTTATTTTTTTTTTATGTTTTGTAATTTTAATGTTATTATTAGAAATGACGTAATCCATGTTGTACCTGTACAGCCAGTTGATTGAATAAAAAAAAGCTACCTAATCTCCAGTTGATATATCCTTCATGCAAGACTAACACTTTTTATTTATAAAATACTTAAATTTATAAAAAAAAATACACACCGTTTTAAATGAATTGACATTCATGGAAAAAGTCAATTTTTAATTTCCAATCCTTGGAATATGTTACATTATTTATCTTAATAATTGCATACCAGCTTCTTGGTGTTGATGGCATATTGATAAAACTTGAACATGTTGATGGTACTGTCTGTGTCTGACCTTCAACCAAGGTCAAATAAATCAAAGTTGACAACAGAATATAAACTTGCATTTTTTATTTTAATTAATTTAATTAAGATTTTGTATTTTCTTCACTATATTTATGAACTTTATTATTACTTTTAATGTAAAAATTGTTTTTTCAGTGTTAAAATTCCATATTATCGATTATATCGTTCACACTGATTTTGAACACAATTTTATAGAATTTATTTTTAAGTATTCAACTAGGGGTGGGGTGTAAACTCGCCTACGCTCGTTTGGTTTCAAGTCTTTTAAATAATTTTGTCAATCATATGTTGCCATCTATATAAGTATTCAGTACGTGTAATCATAACGGTATTTTAATGCAAAATGGACAACCTACATGAAAATTTTTTATTACAGAAATGAATTGAAGGTACCAAATTATGCTATTCTGATTTTTTCCAGATTTTTTTGAAACACAAACTATTTTTAAATAATTATTAAATGTGCTGCCACGCCCCCTGGAGGCGTCAACAGTGAATTAACGATTCAGGGGTGCCAACTTAAATTACAGAACGTTCAATAATTTTTTAAAAATAGTTGCAGGACTCATAAAAATCTAAAAAAGTTCAGAGTAATTCAGAGCAGAGGTGGAGCGTGGCGTTATGCATTGACCGGTTCTCGTTAGATCACTGACGTCAGGCTACGTCAAGCGTGGTTAATACTTGAATGGGTGACCATTTCAAGTATAAAAAAACGCCGCTCCGTCCCTGGAATAAACTAAACAGAATTATTAATTTGCAAATAATTATTAAAGTCAGAATATAAAGAAAGTTTAAATTTTAAACTAAAAAGTAATAAAAAATGTATCAATTCTTGCCAGTTAATGATGTATAACGTGTTTAAAAAAATGTTTTTTTATAGTAGATTTAAGAATATATGTTGCATGGTTTAATTAAAAAAAAAGGGTATGCTACTACTATATTTTTTTCTATTTTGAATTTAATTGCAATAAATTAATATCGAAACTAATTTTTCAATTAAACAAATTTTCCAAATTAAAGACATAAAATAAAAAAGAAAACAAGACATAGTTTGTGTAGGTTTAAAAATGGAATATTTTATTATTTCATTAATTATTACAACAAATGACAATTTTAACATTATACATAATTGTTTTACGCACCACCATAATCTAAGAAATTTTTTATATACATTATTGTTTAATTATGGGCAATGACTGCTAGGTCCACAGGCCAGAAGTCAATACATCAAGCACTTCAAATTCAATTACATTAGCGTTTAATTTAGCTTTACTTAGCTAATATATAGCAAATAGAATCATCGATATGGGTAAAAATTATAGAAAACATTAACACTACCATGTGTAGTATTTTGATAGACAAGGACGAAGTTTTATTATTACATATTTAAAGTATTTTAAACTGCAAAAAAAAAAAAAAAAAAAAAAAAAAAAAAAAAAAACGAAATTGACTGCGGCTATAAATGTAATATTAGTTTGTTTGTTTGTTTGTTTGTAGCCTTTATTTATTGCTAAAAAAATGCAACTTAAATGTCTCTTTGTTGTTATTTTAGTAGAAACTAGAAACAAATATATTATTATATTGCCATAAGCTTACTTTATTAAATTTGCTACTAATATTATTATTATAGAAAATAAATGACACAATTTCTAATTAATACATGCACATGAAAATACAAAGTAATATTTATTATTATGTTATATTTTAAATAGACATATTAGCTTAAACTTTGTGCACTACTTACGTAACATGTTTCATCTTTATCAAAATTTTAATAAACCTATTTTAAAATTGTACATACTATTTTACTATGTGTTTCATATTAAATAAGTGTCATTTAAAAAAATTTCAGCTATAATATATTAAATTTATTATTCTTCATTGGGAATTAAAGTGTTTTGTTTTACTTCGAAAAATATATAATTATATTATACTGTTTGATGCACTATTTTTTTTTTATTGTCATATTTAATTTAATACCATAATATTATACTGTTACTACAAAAATAAAACTATAAAACTTATTATGGAATGGAGTCTCAAATTAAATTATCATATGAGAAAACAGTCATTAAGTCTATATTACAAGATATAATTTTTCTGATTATTGTATACAATTTTTCCTTGCAAGAAAATTTCCTCTCTATATAACAAACAAATAAAGATTAAGTTTTCTTGTAAGGAAAAATTGTATACAATAATAAGAAAAATTGTATCGTGTAATATAGGCTTTAGAGGAACAATAGAATGATTGTAACAGATGATGTATCATATTTATATATAATAGAAAATAATCAAATATAATAATATATTATCAAAATTTAATTATTTTAAAAAATATGATGCTTACAATTAATACATATTTAGCTCAGTATAATAATATATGCATATAATATTTTTATATGTAGCAAAATAATAGTTATATTATTATTTAAAAAGCAATGTTATGATAGTAGCATAATTTTATAAAAATTTTAGTAACTAAATTTGTAATTAATTCTAAAAAAAAAAATGTATTAAAATGTATACAAATGAATTGCAATTAATGTTCACAGTGTACTAGTGCATTATTATATTGAAATATGTAAGGAAACGAAACATTATTTACAATTACATTAATTAATATGAACATACAAATTATGTAATAAAGAAGACAAATAATTTTAAAAATATTAATTGTTGAATATTATTAAATATTTTGCTAAAACATAATAAGCGACATTTGCTTCAAAATAACAATTGCATGTGAGATTTTTAAACATATTAAATTTTTTTTTTTTTAAATTAGCATACTTAAATAGTAGTCATGTATATAGTATATAAATATTATTATTTATTATATATTATAAATGTATACTGTATAATTTTTGTGTGAATTTAAACCACTATTAATATAACCATACATAGTATTTCAAATAAATTTAATATATACTTTAAGTTTCTACCAAACTAGCAAATTGACATATTCTATAAAAAAAAGTATAACCAGTAAATGTATACCGACATGAATATTATGATTTAAATTGTATTATTATATTATTATTATACTACAATCTAAAATTTATTGAAATTTTTCAGGTAAACAGTGAAATAATTTCAAAGATAAATTTCGTTTGAATTTAACTCTGCATATATGTGTGTAACACATTAGATCTGTTTCCAAATGGAATCAGCTTCCATGCAATGTTAAAATTTGTACTGACCAGCAGTTTCCTTCTGCTGTTAAAAATCACTATTTAGCCAAAAATTCTAAGTTATAACATTGTTATTATGACATTAGCTTATTGCTGTATTTTTAATTGTAAGTTATTAAGGGTAGCAGCCACATATGTGAAATAGTGCTTATTGTGCTTTGCTGATATCCACATCCTTTTTACAATGTATACTTCTTTTTTGTAACTTGGGTGAAAAATAAAAATAAATAAATTAATAATTAATTTTAAATTCTTTGAAATGAAATTAGTATAGATTATTGTATAACTGATATCGCGATTGAAATTCTGAATGCTATACAATAAATTAAAATATGCATATATTAAAATTGTAGGGTGTGTCTTACAAAAAATTAAATTGAAAAAAATATTTTCAACATATTAAATTATATGTTTTCAATAAAAAAGGGAAATATATACTTGATAAGGAGGCTAATTTTTCTTTTTTTACAGCCACGACTTGGTATTTTTTGTAGAAGGATGATCTTCACCTAGAATATTTTTCCTCTTTTCATATACAATTTTAAATAAATCATCTGATTCTTTAACTCTACCAAGTTTATACAAGGTCGCTGCCAATTCATGCATTGATCTTAAAGTATCAACATGTTCTTCACCAAGTACTCGCTTTCTTATCTTCAGTACTTTTTCATAGATATCTAAAGCTTCACTGTATCTACCTAACTTAGACAATGTAAACCCAATGTTGTGCATGGTGTTGAGCGTGTTAGGGTGCTCCTCCCCCAGCACACGACGCCTCTTCTCCAGCACCTCCTTGTACAGTTTCAAAGCCTCGTCGTATTTACCTTGTTCATCTAGAGTACTAGCAATGTTGTGCATGGTGGTGAGCGTGTTAGGATGCTCCTCCCCCAGCACACGACGTCTCTTCTCAAGCACCTCCTTGTACAGTTTCAAAGCCTCGTCGTATTTACCTTGGTTTTTTAGAGTAATAGCAATGTTGTGCATGGTGATGAGCGTGTTAGGATGCTCCTCCCCCAGCACACGACGTTCCTTCTCCAACACCTCTTTGTACAGTTTCAAAGCCTCGTCGTATTTATCTTGTTCATCTAGAGTACCAGCAATGTTGTGCATGGTGATGAGCGTGTTAGGATGCTCCTCCCCCAGCACACGACGTCTCTTCTCAAGCACCTCCTTGTACAGTTTCAAAGCCTCGTCGTATTTACCTTGGTTATATAGAGTATTAGCAATGTTGTGCATGGTGATGAGCGTGTTAGGATGCTCCTCCCCCAGCACACGACGTCTCTTCTCAAGCACCTCCTTGTACAGTTTCAAAGCCTCGTCGTATTTACCTTGGTTTTTTAGAGTAATAGCAATGTTGTGCATGGTGTTGAGCGTGTTAGGGTGCTCCTCCCCCAGCACACGACGTCTCTTCTCAAGCACCTCCTTGTACAGTTTCAAAGCCTCGTCGTATTTACCTTGGTTTTTTAGAGTAATAGCAATGTTGTGCATGGTGATGAGCGTGTTAGGATGCTCCTCCCCCAGCACACGACGTTCCTTCTCCAACACCTCTTTGTACAGTTTCAAAGCCTCGTCGTATTTATCTTGTTCATCTAGAGTACTAGCAATGTTGTGCATGGTGATGAGCGTGTCAGGGTGCTCCTCCCCCAGCACACGACGTCTCTTCTCCAGCACCCCTTTGTACTGGTTCAGAGCCTCGTCGTATTTACCAAGGCTATCTAATACAAAACCAATCCAGTGTTGTGAAGTCAGAGTGTCTATGTCATCGCTACCTAATAAATTTTCTCTCTCTGTGGAAACTAATTTAAATGCTTCTAATGCTTCTTTATTTTTGCCTTCATTTTGAAGTTTAAAAGCAAAATTATGCAATTTAGTAAGAAAATCAGAGGCAACTGTTTTTAAATCCTGAATTTCCTTATCTAATTTTGCTGTTAACATCCTCTTATCAGCTTCTAGTTTTATAACATTTTGTTCACTCTGTGAAAGTTTAATTTTATCCTGAGAGGAAATCAATTCACAGCTTGCTTGTTTTGATTCTAATTCCCTTTTCGTATCAGTACACTGCTGCAAATTTAGAGTTGCATTGTTAAATTTAAGTGTGGCGTTAACTAGTGCTTCGTCAGTTAAATGAATAGTTTCCTTCAACTCTTCATTTTGTGCGATACAGTCTAAGGAAGTGTCGGCAGCAAGCTGAAATTAAAAACATCTTCATAATATTGAACACAAAGCTTATGTAGTTTATTATAATATTTTATTTTACAATATAGATAAAAAAAAAAATGTTAATGTCAAAACATGGATATATTTAAAATTCAAATTTATGTCAAAATAACATATTGTGTAATCATTTCAAAAATCATTTCAAATCCACGTAAAATTGAGAGCATTAAAATAGGAAAAATTACATATTGTATTAGTTTAATTTTAAAATTCAAACGAATAAATCTTTTGTTATTTCTTCTTTTTGTTAGTTCTTTTTGAACAAACAAATTGTACTGTACAGTACTTAGCACATAAATCGAAACTTCATTGTCACGGTACAAAATACATCCTCCTATACTTATGTAGTTTATCACAGAGCTCTAAAAATATTCAATCAACATTGGGCGCCCACTCACAATCGATCGTTGATAGAGCTGTAATATGATAAGCTAGAAGAATGGACATAAACTTTGTAACAATAATTATGCAATTCATCACTGTTTCATTTTATCTGATAAGCGCTGTACATTCAATGGGACTGAAAAATATACAGAATATGAAACGTTAATTATTTTAGGTAATATAAGTCAAATTTAATTGTCATAAAATTTGAATTTATTTTGAACTACTTTATATATTATACAGTATATTGACAGGGTTTTCTTCTACTGTTATAATATTACAGGAACGGGTAAATATTTTATACTTTATCTTACCTGACAATTGGAGCGTCCATAGAGAGAAGTAATGACAAGAAGAGGAAGCAATATACGGCAGCAAGCCATAATTGTACATATGCTGCAGATACATTACAAAATATTAATAAAATATTCTTTCAGTGTACAACAAATCATCGCTCAGAAACACTTCGCGAAGTGTTTGAATCACACAACTTTCTTTTTTTTTTTTAATAATTAAAATTAAAATACTATATGACATACTTAGTAACCTTCTATTTTTCTTTTTTAGAAGTCTTAAAAGAAAAAGAAAAAGGTCAAATAAAATAATTTTAAGAAATGAGGAAAATTATGAAATATCAATTATTAACAAAAGGGTAGTTCTTCAATTTTCTTTGAGCCACCCTTAAAATTGGTTGGTCAGCTACCTCATGCAAAAGTTAGGGGTTGATAATCCAACGTTACTCCTGAAAGGCTGACTCAATCGTGTACAGGCACTTCATATGATATACCTTGTAGTTTTTCTTATAGCTAAATTATTTATCAACTATATAATAATAGATTACCATTGGACAACATTCATGAAATATTTTTATTGCATATTTGGAAAGAGGACCTCGAGTTATGAATTATTAATATTTTTTATATTTTTTTGAACCCTCTAACACCCTTAAAATCATGCTGCAAATCGTTGTGACGTCATAGTCGTGCTATTAATTAACACGCAACATCGGGAAATGCTTTGCATGACTATGACGTCACAGCGTCTTATTCATCGATTTTAAGGGTTTAAGGGTGTTATAGAGGGTTTTAAAAAATTTGAAGAAAATTGGCAATACATAACTCCAGATCCTCTATCCAAAAATATGCAAAAAACAAAATTTAATGAATGTTTTCCATTATAAAGGATAGACAAATTCTTCTCTCACTGTTCCTAAACTGGTAAAGCAAAAACAAATAACCACAAAAAATTGGAATTTCATGACTATATTGTTTATGAACATTTGCCTTTTTCAATAAAACATTTGGGTTATTAATTTTAATATGTTTTCTCCCAGAGTACGTATTTTTTTTAACTAACATACAAATTGTAATTTGGTATTATTGTTATAACAGATCGAGAATAGCCCGCCCTGTTATCCCCTGGGTCTGACTTTTAATTCTAATTTAACTTTTGCATGTAAATATGATTTAAATTTCAGAATTAAAAAGCTTTGTTTAAAAAAGTTATTTTTATTTATTTTTATTAAAAAAATAATAGAAATTCATTAGTAATATATAGTGTTTAGAAATAAACTGTCTTGTTGTTGTGTAAAATTTGTAGTCATGTTTACAATATATATTACATCATGCATATATATGTAAAAATACTGTAAAACTTTATGTTCAAACTATACTAAATGATTCTAAATTGTAGCTTCAGTCAACCTTGACTTTTGAAAACTCAAATTTAGAAACGTACAAACAACAATATTATACTGAATTAACTTCTTAACATATTAAATAGTATTTTAAATGCACTCACCTGTGGCTTTGATAAATTTATGTTTCACAATATAATACGGAACCTAGTGATTTAACGAACTCAGCTAATTCACAGTACACACTTCCTCGTACACGAATTGTTGCTGAATGGTTATGGTAAGGATGGGCGATTATTAATCGATATAGAATCAACAACGATACTTGACTGTCTAAATAAACGATTCGAGTACATTATAGTAATCTTATTTTTTGCAAGATTGATGTATTGACACAGGTTTGAATAACAGTCAAATCTTTTGTCAAGTCTCCCCACTATGCAGTTTTATTTTAATATTCACAATGTCAGACAATAATCTCTCTCTCTCTCTCTCTCTCTCTCTCTCTCTCTCTCTCTCTCTCTCTCTCTCTCTCTCTCTCTCTCTCTCTCTCTCTCTCTCTCTCTCTCTCCCTCTCTCTCTCTCTCTCTCTCTCTCTCTCTCTCTCTCTCTCTCTCTCTCTCTCTCTCTCTCTCTCTCTCTCTCTGTGGATAATGACAACATTACATCAATGACATGAGTGTAGTAATAACAACAAGCATGAAAATGCTTCTTTCTGTTTTTTATATTATAAATTTCATGCAGAAAAAGGTATAAATTAAATATAATGCTCCATTTAGTTTATACGAAATTTAAATTTTATTAATTACTTTAATTAATTAGCTAATTACATATAAAAAAAAGTAGAAATGAGAACTTACATGCATATTTTATAAAATATGTTTGATAAATAAGTATACAAATATGAGGAATAACAACTAAATATAAAAAAATAATAAGCATAATTATAAATAAAATACACCTTATGATATATATATATAAATATAATATAATGATTAATTTTTTTGTTTTAATAAAGTGTGTTAAACGTATCAGTTTATAGATTTTTATTTCTACTGTATGTATAATGTGTGTAATGTATGTTGTGTTTTAGGATTGTTAACTCTATATATTTTATAATATTATACTGCATATATGAGGATCTTATTATAATAAGGGGCATTCACAAAGTCTTAAGGCCACATTTAAGGCTCGATAATTTAAAGCTTGATTTTAGACGTGTTTTTTAGACCCAAAATTTCTGGTCTTAAATTATTGAGCCTTAAATGTGGCCTTAAGGCTTTGTGAATGCCTCTTAAAATGTATCCACAATAAGAATCTTCTGTATTGGAACCAATAAACAAATGAACTTAATAATGTAAACATCTTGATTTGGAGAAATCAGCTGTTATTTTCGATGACCTGGATGACCCAATCGTAGAACTTGTTCATGTCGGTGAAGATAACGTAATTACTCAGGTCGCAACTTCTACCAGACAGAAGGGAAATGCTGACGATCCCTCGCAGCATCCAGCGACTACCCCCCAAGGGTGAGGGTTGGGAAATGTACATCCCTCCCCCACTGTCACCTACACATGGACCGGAACCTGAAATTATAACATGGTACAGTCAAATTAATTTAAAATTCATGCTGGAAGTACCTGAAAGTGAGTGATTCCTAGCCCTCATATTTTTATTTAAAATTTTAAAGTTGACGACGGGTTTGGAAGAAGCCTATCTACTGACATGTTTGTAAATTTTCAAGACTTGGACATGTACGAGACGACCAGAAACCTCTAACTTCCGGCAGGAATATTACATAAATTTGACTGTACATAACGTCAATAAAGCGAAAAACTAATATTATTAATATATTTGGGATTCAATAATACTTGAGGCACTGAATTTCACAATAATGATGATCTCTAATATTTCTATTGTTATTGTTGTAGTCTATACGTGGAAGGAAGAATTAAAATTAGGATAATTAAATTGCATCGTTCATTTAACGTACCATTCTTACTTCCTGCGCAAAAATTGAAGTTGGTGACTTTTGAAAGGAACTCGGTGTTACTTTTCTTGCACTCCTCGTCTGTCACCAGAGGCATTTTAACGAGCTTTGGTGTATCTGATAAAGTGTCTTCCTCTGTTTTACCCCAGCCGGCAACCTTGTGGGTTATAAGATGCAAAGATATTACAATGTGCAGCGTATAATTGAGACACATTTTTTAAATTTAATTCTATAATATAAGTGGTGCAGGTATCACATGCTTTCAAATCAATAATTTCACAAAATTAGATTTAGCTTTGCTCTCTTTAACAAATTCACGACATTAAGATAACACGGATCAGCTGATTGACATAGTCCCATTTGATAAGTATGTAAATTTTAGCAACCTCATAAAAAAACTGAATTTCTTTTTAGAGACAATTCTTACGTTAGCACCAGAAAGCGGGAAAAATTTCAAAACAATTGGACGAGCAGATTTTTTGAAATTAATGTTTTAATTTAGCTCTCCATGGAAAGCCCTATACTGAAAACTTAAAAAATTAATTTTAAAAAATCGGCTCCACCAATTGTTTTGAAATTTTTTCAGCAAATTTACGATACTAAGGACTGTCTGACTGTCTCTACAAAAATTCAACATTTTTATGAAGTTGCTGAGGTTAACATGTTAATCAAATGGGACTTTGCTGATCAGCTGTTTCGTATCTTACCCTTAAATCGAAGACAACCCTCTTCCCTCCCCCCACATAGACAACATGTACAGCTCCAGACAATAAAGCATTTGTAAAACCCCTGCGCTATTTCTGGATGATACCAAATAACCTGGTTCATTGTTTAATTTCAACTTACCCATCCTATATTACCATTCACCATATTTTGTTGCACGCTAGGGGTCCATAAACAGACAGGGTATACAAAATCACTAAAAGTGACCCGTTGTTTCAGGATTATTAGCGCTATGTCATGATCTATTGGTTTCTTTGAAGATGCCCAAACTGGATGCTGTATGAAGTTTTCTATCTGTGTACAAAATAAAAATTATTTTAGTAGCGTGCAACAAAACTGAAAATGGAAATATATTATTTCCGCGCCGGGTAGGATGTCGTAAATTTTCCGTACGGGGGGAAAAAAAGAGCGTTAAAAAGCCGTGGACCAATTATATAGCTTGTTGATATTTTTCATGAAAAAAAAAAAAAAATTATTCCCCATAAGAGTAAATTAATTGATAGTATATAGCCAAAAATTGTAATATATATTATAATTTTAATGTATTTTATGGTTCTATATAGTTCAAGAACTAAAAGAAAAAGTATAAGCAAAGCAATTAAAAAATTACCAATTAACTACTGAACTAACTATAGATTTCATGTAATATATATATATATAACACAGAAGTAATGAAAAATACAATATAATAGATGCAGCAAAGACAATGTTGTTTTTGTGCTAGACAAGTTGCCTAACTTTTAGGCGAAACGTTTTAAATGACAAAGCAAGCTGAAAAATGTTTTTTTAATCTCCACGAGGCTAAAAATAATGTTAAAAGTCATTTCCTATCTTTAAATACCATTTGATTAAATATCATCAAGCGATCCTTATCAGACAACGCGAATATTATTTTTAATTATTTGCTAGCAAGCAATGCTTAATATTATAATCCTCAAGAAGCTAAGACAATTGAGCATATAAAAATTGTGCCTACTTCTACGGCAAATAATAGTGTACATAGTTTTATTGACAATAATTTCTATTGTTATTCAATTTGAACGTTTTTGTATAATTAGCAGAAAAGAATTAATTTATAACTATTATATCATGATCAAGAATGAAATATTTCCATGTTAGTGGCAAGCCAAGTAATATGTTTATAATAATTTTTTTTCATGATGACTTGATTTATTGTTATTCAAGAAATAATAAAAATTCATTAGTAATAGTGTTTAGAAACGTACTGTCTTATAATGTCATCAAGCTTTTAGTTGTGTAAACATTTCAGGTTACATGCAAACTTTTCGCCTAAAAGTTAGGCAACTTTTTTGGCATGAAAACAATATTTTCTTTGCTGTATAATATTATAATATTAAAATTTATAATGTATTTTTCATTAATAAATGTATATAACGTAGTACATGAACTTTATAGCTTGTTTAGTATATAGTTGCATAGTCATTTTTTATTTCCTTTGCGTGTACTTTTTCTTTTAGTTCTTGAATTTTGAACTAAACCCCTTGTTATAATATTTTTATAATTATACAATGGACAACATACATATGAAATTTTTTTATTGCAGAAATTAATAGGGTATCAAAGTATACTACTCTGAATTCTTTCAGATTTTTTTGAGACCCGGAAATATTTTTAAATAATTATTGAAAGTTCTGTGAGTTAAGTTGGCAACCCTGAATTCTTAATAAAAAGGATAGGACCGAGACGCCTATTGACGCCTCCAGGGAGCGTGCCCACACTTTCAATATTTATTTAAAAATAGTTCTGGGTCTCAAAAAAATCTGAAATAATTCAGAGTAGCATAATTTGGTACCCTCTGTTAATTTCTGCAATAAAAAATTTCATGTATGTTGTCCATTCCTGAAAAACAATGATGTTCCCATACTTCTCATGAATGCTAGTTGACAAAGGGTCACACATATACATATAGTGTGGAAGGTTTATACTATTATATAACTTAATTGGTATACATACCACTCTTGATTGGCTTGCGACGTCTCCCCACTCCGACAGTTTGTATTTTCCAAAGAATACAATGTAGTGTTTTGGTTCCAGACCCTTGACTTTACAATGTGCAGCTGTTGCAAATAAATAAATAAATAAATAAATAAATAAATAAATAAATAAATAAATAAATAAATAAATAAATAAATAAATAAATAAATAAATAAATAAATAAATAAATAAATAAATAAATAAATAAATAAATAAATAATTAAAAAATTAATAATTTTTTTTAATTCATATGTTTCAAACCCGTTATAAAATTGAATTTCAAGTAAGAAAAACTGCTATGTGGTAAACAGGCGCGGTTCCAGAGGGGGCTGGGGGTGCAGCAGCCCCCCTCCTCCCCCCTGAAATTTTGGATTTAACATGGGCAATATAGCAATATAGGCATTTCCCCCACTCCATTTTTTTTAACATTGGCCTTATGGAGGAGCCCCCCCCCCCCCCCGATTTTTTTTGGGGGGGGGGGATCCGCGCCTGGTGGTAAAAATATTTTAGCACTAAAAAATGTTGCAAGGTTTTGTTGAAATTAGCAAGCAACATGTGTGTATATAAATGTTTAAAGAGCCAAAAAGGAGCAGATTTGATATTTCTTTTTATTCGTAAAAATCGTTCAACCATTGCACATTAATATGACGAGTGGTATTGTGATTAACAAGGCTGCAGAAGGGAAAACTTTTAGAGGCGAGGAGTGTACATCCTATTATTTATTGACCGACTGGGTAACTATAAAATATAAAACCCTAACTAGAAAGCGTTTATTACAAAAATTATAATAAAAACACAATATAATACTATAAATAATAGTATACTGAATTTTTCTTGAAAAAAGTAAAATTAGCTCGCACAATTGTCTTACCTGTCAGGACATGTTTCTCGCTGATCAGAACCGCCCCACATTGGAAATTCAAACCACCGCGAATGCTTACGTACAAAGCTGTCAACCAGGGCCAATCGTTGGGGTTTGTGTCTTCACCATTGTAAATCAGGAAGGTTGACTTATGAGCCTCGGTCGCACCACATGGGAGCTCTTGAAGTTTCTTAACTGTTTCTGACAATTCTGAGAGAGGATATAATAAATACATTAGCAATGGAATTGAAGCCAGTGAGTAGCGCAAGGGTGTGTGGAGGGAATATGGGAGGCCCACTAAATCCTTTTTAATAGCAATTGCACTTACAATAGTTTTCCAAAAATTTATATTAAAAAAAATTGTTGCTACATAATTTATGAAAAGAACTTTACTAAAAATGAATAAAATTTTGTAAGTAAAACTTACTTTGTTGACAAACTTCAACATCGTTATATTTGATAGACTTGACGTTTATTTTGTCAACTCCATATTTTATTTTAACGAAGAAATTGAAGGACCATTTCTGCGAGGCCCGAAGTCCAAGGCTGTCGCTGTTTGCTGTCCTCCGTACAATGAAGGAGTTTTGGCTGTTCGGTTGTCGCGATACACTTAGGTTAGGAAGGTGGTTGAATACAGTTTCACCGCGTGCATTTTGGTTGGAACTACTTGGGCCACCTATCTAAAACAGAATATGAACACAATCATTATTACTAATATTGACTAATAGATTTTAATAATTTAATTCAATTTATTTAATTAAAGACGTAGATATTCCAAATTTTGTTCAGCAAGAGAAAAAATATATAAAACTCTTAAAGCGATATATTTTTATGTCCCTCTCTCTTTCTCGTCCTCTCTTTTTCTTGTTTGAATATAATGGGTGCGATTGACGAAGCAGTTAGCGAGGTTCCTAACCATATTTAGCTTAAGGGTAAGATAACACGAACAATCGATTGTTGGTAGTCCCATTTGATTAACATGTAAACCTTAGCAATCTCATAATAATTCTGATTTTTTTTTAGAGACAGTTCTTGGCACCAAAAAAATATGGAAAAAATTTCAAAACAATCGGTAGATCCAATTTTTTTAAATTAATTTCTTAGTTTAGGTCTCCATGGGAAAGCCCTATACTGAAAATTTAAAAAAATCATTTAAAAAAATCGGATAGACCGATTGTTTTGAAATTTTTTCCACATTTTTTTGGTGCTAAAAACTGTCTCTCAAAAATAATTCAGAATTATTATTAGGTTGCTAAGGTTTTACATGTTAATCAAATGGGACTATCAACAATCGATTGTTCGTGTTACCTTACCCTTAACCACGTTTAACTATACCTGTTTTACGTGTTAAACTACCTAGTTAAACGTGGTTAAGCTAATCGTGATTAGCAACCTGGCTAACTGCTTCGTACGTGAATCGCACCCATATATTTTTAAATTGTGAACCATACATAAGGTTATATAATAATAAAGTATAATAATACTCACAATATTAAATGACGATATAGGTCCGGAAAAAGAAACTTTAAGATTCCAATTCTCAGTGTACGATACTTGAGGAATCGTTAATATCGAAAACCAGAGCTTGGGCGATAGTCCAGAGTCAAACAGGTTTTCACAAGTCGGCAGCGCCACTTGGCCTTCAGCTAAGGTCATGAACGTAGACACCAATATCACAAAACTCGTACTTAGCATCGTATACAGAGTGAACCACAATTCGCGTGCCAACTTTTTTCGTAAATTTGGTATTGCAAAAATTTTCGTACAAACTTCAAATTTGGTACACTTGTAGCTGAGGGTTGTAAAAATTAGTTCAGGGTGTTAAAAATTTTATTGGACACCAACAACACTCCTTTCAGGGGTGGTTTTTAAAAAAATTATTTTCGCCTTATGGAAATTCAATGTTAAATTCAACTTTTTTTGAAATCATTGGAATTTTGCGGAGAAAATTTCTAGGATAGGGTAATCGACCCTCCTGAACTCAGAATTAATTTTAGATTTTTTCCCCGACGCACCCCTGAGGGTGGAGACCTACCCCTAAAATCCATTTTCCTTAAAAATTGTGCTAAAATTATGAAATTAATTTTCAAGGGGTAATCGACAATCCTGAACTCAGAAATAATTTTAGATTTTTCCCTGGCGCACCCCTGAGGGTGGAGAACTACCCCTAAAATCCATTTTCCTTAAAAATTGTGCTAAAATTAAGAAATTAATTTTCAAGGGGTAATCGACCCTCCTGAACTCGGAAATAATTTTAGATTTTTTTTCCGACGCACTCCTGAGGGTGGAGAACTACCCCTAAGATCCATTTTTCTTAAAAATTGTGCTAAAATTATTAAATTAATTTTCAAGGGGTAATCGACCCTCTTGAACTCATAAATAATTTTAGATTTTTTTTCCGACGCACTCCTGAGGGTGGAGAACTACCCCTAAAATCCATTTTCCGTAAAAAATTGTGCTAAAATTATGAAATTAATTTTCAAGGGGTAATCGACCCTCTTGAACTCAGAAATAATTTTAGATTTTTTCCCCGACGCAGCCCTGAGGGTCAACGGCTACCCACCATATCCTTCTTTCTTAAATAATCGAGCAGATTGTGAATTAATTTTTTTTTCGGGATTTTTCAAAATCTTCCAGAAAAAAAAAATCACAGACTCACCCCTTCACTTGCAGCATGACGATGGTTTCACTGAATGTGTCCACCGTTAGTTAGCGTGAAGGCACATGTTGGTCCGCTCAACGAGGCTATGTGTGTAGGTGCATGGCCTCTAACATCTGAGGTGTGACCAAAACCATGCAACGTCCGATCTCCACTTTCAGTTCGTCAATGGTCTCGAATCTCTTCTTTTAAACCTTTTGCTTCAGAAAGAGATTTGAAACCTGCATTGACGAGCTGAAAGTGACAGACGTTATGTGGAATTGGTCACACCTCAGTTGTTAAAGGCACACATAGCCTTGTGCGGACCAACATGTGCCTTCATGCCATGCAATTAACGACGGTGGACATGACACGATGACACATGATGATGGTGGATATTTCCGAGTTCAGGAGGGTCGATTACCCCTTGAAAATTAATTTCATAATTTTAGCACAATTTTTAAGGAAAATGGATCTTAGGGGTAGTTCTCCACCCTCAGGGGTGCGTCAGGGAAAAATCTAAAATTAATTCTGAGTTCAGGAGGGTCGATTACCCCTTGAGAATTAATTTCATAATTTTAGCACAATTTTTATGGAAAATGGATTTTAGGGGTAGGTCTCCACCCTCAGGGGTGCGTCGAGGAAAAAATCTAAAATTAATTCTGAGTTCAGGAGGGTCGATTACCCTATCCTAGAAATTTTCTCCGCAAAATTCCAATGATTTCAAAAAAAGTTGAATTTAACATTGAATTTCCATAAGGCGAAAATAATTTTTTTAAAAACCACCCCTGAAAGGGTTGTTGTTGGTGTCCAATAAAATTTTTAACACCCTGAACTAATTTTTACAACCCTCAGCTACATGTGTACCAAATTTGAAGTTTGCACGAAAATTTTTGCAATACCAAATTTACGAAAAAAGTTGGCACGCGAATTGTGGTTCACTCTGTATAGTCACCTCAAGGCCAATGTGGGATTTGAAGATCGAGACTATAAAAATTAATAAGAAAACTAGTAAAAATGTCCATCAGATTGTCAATTATCATACTTAATTATTTTATCAGAAATTATTATTCAAACATCATACAATTTCATTGTTTCAAAATCAGTCATTTTCATTTTTAATTCAAATTTTTTTTAAAAGGTTATTTCTACGGAAGGTTAACAAAATGGCTACCTTAATATACACAACAATTGCCTTAATATTCAACAAAATATACTCTGATAAAAATTACTATTTAATACACGAAATCTTAGTAAATACAGTAACATTGAATTGATATTACAAAATTTAGTTTTGCTAATTTCCTATATTTAAAGTCATCCGCATTCATATTTTACATGCGCTCATGATTTTAAATATGAAAAGAAATCACTTTATTTTCCGCAATGCATTAGGTGACATTTAAACTTGATAATTATGTTTGTTTCTTTACATATATTGCATAATTTGTACAAAACATTATATCCTAATTATAACTATAAAATCATGAAGCATTAATCTGCTAAATACTGAATAAATAATATTATAACTCTGTAATATCAAATATTATATACTTTTCTCTGAAATAAAAAATAAATAAATAAAACTTTAGCTACTATAACGAACCTTTTAATTTTAAATCTTATTGTTAATTGTCTTACCGTTTCAAATTAATGTATCTTTTGTAAATGTCAGTCAATTCAACTGTCTGCTTTTCTTGAAGATTTCCAACAAGTTTTATTTCACTTTTTAGTATCCCCACACCATCTGTGTGCGGTATTACTTTCGAAGGAGTAGAAGAGGAAAAAATCTTCGTAGCTTTATTCAAGGTAAGTGAAGAACGAGGAAGGTAAATTGTAGAAATTGTCCTCAGCTACTTTCGGCAATCTTCGGAAGAATGAGCTTCACACGACGTTATTCAACAAAATAATTAGTGTTTAAATATCGTTTTAACTTGATAGCTGTATAATGGACGAAGTCTGCAAGATTTTTTGTTACATTGTATGGTAGAGGACCTTTGAATGATACCTTGTCAGCCCTTTAATAATTTAACAGCCTTCAAAAACACTGTGAAGTCATAGTCATAAAAATATTTATGTAGCATTCATTATCATATATGCAAACATAGTTTAAAATAATTACAGGTCTATGACGTCATAGAGTTTTGCAGCATGAAATAATTAAGGATGCTAGAAAGTTCATAATAAATTAAAATAATTAAGGTCCTGTATCAAAATATCCAAATAGAATAATGTATGTGGACATTTTTTTTTAAGAATCTGTTCTTGTAATGAATTAAACAAAACTAAATTTATTAATTAATTGAATGAAGGCTATGTTTGTAATATCCAAATACATATTTTAGTTTTAGACTAAATGTGTTTTATAATAACCTAGATTTATATTTACTACCTTTAGGTGTGAATATTAATAAGTAGAATCTCACAAATTTCTCAAAATGCCTATAACTTTAATAAGTATATCAATTTTGATCACTGAAAAGGAGCAGTTATTATAGGGTCTATTTGGTTTTGAGCTAAACTCACAAAACTTTATATTTTTTGCCATTCTGTGATCCCATAGCTTTACAAATCATGCATGTCAATTACATAATAATATAGTTAGAAATAAATCAAAAAAAACACAACAATGTATTTGTTAACCATTTTATTTTCTCTAATTATTTTTTATACAAATATAAAGATCAAATCAGTTTAGTATAAACAAAATTGAAGCACCCCCTTAGCACCGACTCCCGACAAAGCTGTGACCCTATTTTTCAGTTTCACTCAGTATTGTTGCTAAATTTCTTACATTATTGTTATGGTAAAGATATGTTAGTTTTTATAAGTTTAATATTCCGAGTAAATAATGAAAAACTGGGTCACATGTGTATTAGGCCTACAAAATATAAAGCAATTTCTACATACATTTACCATTCAAATATTCAAAGTAAAATTAAATTTATTATGAAATACATTATCTTTTTGTTTAATAGTTAATGTGTCATATTTCATTTTTATTACTTTCAAAATACATTATTCCTATTTTTGACATAAGGGCTATTATTATCAAATTCTTATAATAATATGATCCTTTAAGCTATAATATTATCGCTTTGATAAAATTTGTATGTAATTAATTAATAATTACAATCAAATTCCAATCAATTCTAATCAACAATCAATTCCAGATTTAAACGAGAGTAGGCCTTCAACAATTAAAACTTTTCTAACAAATCTAAACTAAAAATACATTTTAAAATTATAATTAGACAAACTTAAAATTAAGTTAATTATCATGGCTTATTTTTTTTTTTTTAATGAGGCTCTTACCATTAGAGTAGATTTTCCCTTATTGTCAAATTAAATATTTGATCGCATTAACTATATATTTATTTTATTAATATATTACATTAGTCATGGCACAAAATTATATTCATTATTGAAGGAGAAAAATACTACATTAAAAATGTATACTTAAGGTATTAGAAATGGAGTATTGACCTCATTTTTTTTTATTGCAGAAATGGATAGAAGGTGAAAAGTTATGCCACCCTGATTTTTTTCAGATTTATTTGAGCCCGGGAAGTATTTTTAAAAAATTATTAAAAGTCCCTTTTGTGACGTCACGCGGCGGCAAGTCCTATCTTTTTCTTAAGGAGCGGCGTCTCGTGACGTCACAAAAAGAACTTTCAATAATTTTTTAAAAATAGGTCCTGGGCTGTAAAAAATCTGAAAAAAATCAGGGTAGCATAACTTTGCACCCTCTATCCATTTCTGCAATAAAAAAATGAGGTCAATAATCTATTGTCCACCTTTGAACATTTAAAACTCAAAGTGTACAATTATTTTTAAAATAAAAAATTATTTGATAAAAATATGGTATTAATTATGCTTATTGCTTTTCTGTTAAAAATACTAAACCTATGTTTATTTTTACCAACTAATATTATTTTTGTTAAGAAATCATTCGTTGTGTTTGAAACCTTTATTATATAAAATAAAAGTATTAAAATAAATCATCCATGATAATTTTTAGTTAATAATATTGAAATTAAAAAAAGTTATTAATATAATTCAATATCAATCAGTCATATTAGTTATAGGCAATATTCGATTAAGTTTCAATTTCTTTTTTGTCATTATTATTTTAACAATCTTTAATAAATTGTTAGTGTTTATTTTTAAGCATTTTGATAAAAAGTTGAATAACAATATTTCTTGAGTCCAGAAAATATTTTTTTGAAAAACATTGAAATATATTATATGGATAGCATATTTTTTTTTCTAATTTTTATAAAATTTTGAGTCACAATTTTTTAATAAAATTTATGAATTGAGGAACAACTCCAAATACTCAACTCTTTATGTTGTATTGAAAAAAAAAATGTAATGAATTACATCATTTTATATAATTCCCTATTTTTGATCAATCAATCATGTATAAAAATTCTCGATTTTTCATTACATTTTTTTTTTCTAAATTATTTGTAACTCGCTTCACTATCCCATTGATCTTGATACATATTCTGTCTTGTACTACTTGCTGTATAGCTAGACGTTGTTGTACTAGCCAACATAAGTAACTCTCCTTGTGATCTAGCTCTTCGTGCCATAACTGGGGTAGCTTCTGGACTGCTTGCCATAAGATCCCCAGCGACATGGGATTCTACTGCCCAACGTCTTTCTGTAAATTCAGAGGCACTTCTTGCTAAAGATGGCTGACTAGCCGATCTTATTAGACTACCAGCTTGATGATTTGAACCCATTGATATATTATCATCATCATCATAATGACCTCCTCCATATGATGGTCCACTGGCATCGCTATAAGCGAAATCATCAGGACGATATTGATCATTTACAGTAAATTCAGACATGGAACGTACATCCATATCGGAACGTAGACTTGAACGGGAGGTACGTCGAGATCGAGTTTCGACTTTCGGTGGTCTTTCATTTGCAGCTGTAGATGTTGATGCTGCATCAGAATCAAACTCATATAACGTTGGTAATGAGCTACGACGGCTCCTATTATCCCAATTACTATCACGTGATGTTGTATTTTTACGATATTTTGTAGCTCCTGTACGTTGTTCATAAATACGAATATGATCATCATCAGGTGGTGCTAAAACACGAATAATAACATCCCATTTTTGTGGTTCAAATAATTTTTCATATCTTTGATCTTGACGAATTCTTTCATAATCTTCTCTTACTGTAGCTTCAGTTAAGAGTGTTCTTAAAGTTGATTCTGTTGTTATAATTTGCCTCCATTTTTCACGATCTGCCTCAGTTAATGCTGAAGCTAAACTAGAACAAATACTAGCTCTATCATCTTCAATATTTTGTTGATCAGTAACTTGACGTACTAAAGCTGGTGAATGCATATCAGGTTCATGAACAAAAGTTGAGGTGAATGGTTCACCAGGTTGGAGAACACGAATCAGGACATCCCAATTTGGTACCGGTTGTGCTGGAATTGGTACCTCAATATTACTCATATAATGTTCACGAGTTACAGATGTTGCTTGCTCAATATTTGCATCAGTACGATAACGTTCATTTGCTGGGACTTCAGATACTAAAGTGGAACTTGATGCTGTTGAATATCTATCCCAATCTTGGGGTGTATTCGGATCAGGGTATGTACGAATAGCAACATCAAATGTAACTGGAGGTGGTGGGGGTGGAATTCTAGTATGGAATTCTGTAACTTCTCTTTTACGACGTTCAATATCTTCAATAATACGTTTTTCAGTAATAGTACGTAAAAATACATCATCAACAACATGTTGTGTTATTTCAGGTTTACGTAATGCTACAACCGGTGGTTCAAATTGTATCGTTTGTGGTGCGTCTTCCATAAATTCTGATACAGAATGTGTATCAGTCATTTCAGTATTTAATGTTGATAATGAATCAGATTTTTGACGACGTAAAATTCTTGAATAAACAGGAGGACGTGAAGTAATAGTTACAGTTGGATGTAATTCTGGTGTAACTGTAAATTGTGCCGATTGGATTGGTGTAGGAGATGGGGTAGCCATTTTATCCTCACGTTCTAAGATCGTAGTAAGATTTCTTTCTTGAATTCTCATTGATTCAGCCATAGACATATCAGCATGTGCTTTAGGGGGTGGTAATACAGGCAAAGGTGGTGGTGGGGTGCTACACGGAGATGAGGGTGCGGTGGATGATGATGCCCTGGGAGGAGGTGTCGGTGCTGCCCTCTTTACCCGGACTGAGACATCAAATTGCGGGGGTGGAGGTGTGATAATCTTGTTCTGTACGAACATGGATTCGTCTGCGAACGCGCTGTTATCGTAAATGGAGCTAACTTCACTGGGGTCTCTTCGCATCATGGTATTCGCCTCCATCTCAGAGTGTGCAGAGCTGGGAGACTCAGAGGGGTAGTCACTGGGGAGGGTGTCTGAGTGATCATCGATGATGAGGGCAGTTTCAGAACCGGATAAACTGCTGCTACCTGCTGCTGAAACAAATACAGTGTTATATTTTGTAGTTTTCAAGTTACTTCTTGTTCCGTTTTTAATATTACGCCGTATATCGTCCTTCGTCAGTATTAAAGAGCTATCTGCTGTATGAGGTGAGCGCAATTATAAACTGTAAATAGGTAGAATAGGTTTATTGTTTCGCTCACCTTTGGTAGGCAAATTGCTTATTATTCTTTATGTATTACGATTTGGCTATGCACCCAAGCGATATGTAGTTTTGTTTAGTTTACTAATATTATTGATTGTTAAGACAGGATTGTATTTGCTTATAATGCGTTTCAGAATCAACGTTTTTGTGTTTTTTAAGGGATTACAACATTTTTGTATTATTTTATTTTTCAACTCTTTCTATTGGTTATTGTTTCAAATTAATGCTTTCTTTATTTATATCTTATTATTTAAATAATTTACATTGTTTTTGTTATTTTTTAATTCATTGAGTCACTGATATATATATCATTACAGCATTAACAGCGTAATTGAAAAAAGAATAATTTTCTAATGGCTTTGATGCTTAAAAAGTTGCCTACCTTTCAGGGGCTTAAAGATTTTCCTTGATATTAGGAGCTCAAAATATTTAAACTTATTTATTATTTGTTTCAGGGACTTAAATTAAAAATATTTAAAATAATTTCTATGAATATTTAAAATTATACTGCACAATAATATATATAACATATATGAAGCATCTGAAAAGACACAATAATATTTTATTATTATTCAATTCACATTTAATTTACTGTTGAACATGTTACCTAACCCAATGACCCCATCGCGGTATGGCAGTATAATTCAGTTAAAAAAATAGAGGAACGTTGAATTAATATGCACTTCCTTCAGACTTATATTTCAACACTAAAATGGTTTAAATTAATTAATAAATAAAATGTGTGTAAAAAAAAAATGTCATCATTAATTTCTTATAATTTTTCTGTGTTCATGTAAGGTTTTTAAAAGTATATTGAAAGTACACTCCTATCATTTGAAAAGTTCTCTTCTGCAGTCTTGTTAATCTTAGCACATGTGGTACGGTGATTAACAGGATTGCAGAAGGAAACTTTTTAGAGGCGACGACTGTATTGTATATCGTTGAATAACCCTCACAATTCTTGTCTCTCAACCGTCTTTTAAATAGTTATAATTATTTTAAAATCAATAATCGTAAAAAAAAAAAAAAAAAAAAAAAATCAAAGAATTTGTTGGTACAATTAATTTTTTTTACCCTCCAATAAATTCTAGAATTAAAAAAAAAAAAGCAACATTGATATTCAATGAGATGAGGGTGATAATTACCACAGTATAAAATTTATCTCAAACCCTATATAATACTATCTAATAAATTATATTGTAGCAATAAATTAAAGAGCTTCTCTAAGGGTAATGATTACACTAAGATGAGTAATGATAACTCTTAATAAGATAAGACGACCCTTCCTAAAGTAGTGATAACCCTATCATTTTTCCCGTAAAACACAACAACATCTTACCGGCAGGTGTGACAACAGCTCGCGGTATCTTGAGTCCCTCAAACAGCGAGATACTTCCCAAAGTCGAGCCCGACAATTTGGTGATCTCTGAACCGGCGAGTGAAGCGGTCATCGGCCGGCGTCTCACCACGGCCATGCGGCGTCTCGAGAGACAGTAGTAGGAGGCTCCAAGTCCGAGGAGGACCAAGGACAGGAAGAATATGGCGCACACGATCAGCATGATCTGGAAGCCCTTGAGAGGGGGCTCCACTATTGCAGCTGGTGGCGCTTCATTGGAGCTGTGGACAGAAAAGGACAGTCAGTAACTGCAGAGAGGAGAGAGGGGAAAATGGAGAACCTCATATTGAAGTGAAAATATTGTTAAAAGACTTTTGTTTAATTTTTTTTATATTTCTAATTCTATATTTTTTTTTTGTAAACTTATAATTTCATTAAAAAAATAGAGTGAATTTAAAAATATTGTACACAGTGTTTCATCAGTAAACACTGTTTTTATGGGTATGGATTGCAAATTAATAATTACATTAACGCAATTATTTTACTCACATGCAATACTTTGTTTACGGTATGCATAGGTTTTATACCCCTATATCCAATGCATGCATGAGTAACGCACTGGATTCGAAAAAACGAAGTATATAATCATTTAATAAGTATATATGGTATAATTTTTACTATAATATAATTGAAATAGCAACAGTCAATTTATAGCGTGCATAAAATCATTTGTATTATGTAGAACAGATTTTAAGGCCATTATTTAGTAATTAACTTTTACAATTACCTTATTTAATTCAAGGAACCTGGAAACCTCATTCAAAATCATCAATAACAATACTGACTTTAAAATCATGGTCTCAAATCGACTAAAACCCACGATCTGGTGATAGAGGCGCACTTACATGTAGTTGAGGAGTCCGGCTGGTACCGGGGCGATGGGTGGCGGGTAGCGACAAACGATGGTTATGACTTCATCTCCGTCCATCTCCAGGCCGGGGTGGAAGCGGACGATCACATTGTTGGTGAACACACGCTGGGGGTCCTGGAGAACAGCACATGGTGATCAGTGGAGAACAGCGTGTGGTGATCAGTGGAGAACAGCACATGGTGATCAGTGGAGAACAGCATATGATGATCAGTGGAGAACAGTACATGTGGTGATCAGTGGAGAACAATTTACTAGTTGGTAATGTTATAGATGTTCTGATTATGTCTATAGTGACATTTATATGATATTCCTTCCGGAAATAGCCGGAAGTGTAAATTTTTTATCCTTTCTATTTATATTTCAGCATTTCAATTTCACACATAGGTCAGTAATTGTACTGAAAATCCCTCTCTAAAATCTCAATGCTTAATTATAAACATAACAGTAAAAAAACTTTCCATATCCGGCTACTTCCGGAAGGAATATTATATTAATCTGACTGTAGATATTTACCCTCCTGATTTTCATAAAACTTGCAAGGGACTCCAATGCTAGCGGGCGCGATTCATGAAGCAGTTAGCCAGGTTTCTAACCACGTTTAGCTTAACCACGTTTAACTGGGTGGTTTCACACGTAAAACAGGTATAGTTAAGCGTAGTTAAGTTAAAAGTGGTTAAATTAAACGTGGATAGAAATATGGCTAACTGCTTCGTGAAACGCACCCATTAGACTATTACCAATAAAAACCACCATAATATTATTTTATAAATACTAAATTATTATTTCAGTTATTTATTTGATGCCTCATAAATTACGGCCTCCTAATTGAATCTTTAAAAAAATGAATCACTAATACACTGTACATTTAATTTGTCTGTCAGAGACATAAAATATAATTTTTTGTAAGAAAAAAAAAATGATCAACAATGAATTAGAATGTTTTAAAATTTAATTTTGTATATTATTTTAATAAAAACACGACTGGAATGTTTTTCTCACAACAGCTCTACTTTCAATTTTAGGCTCTATGTTATTTTTTTATCCATTTGGCTCCATATTTTTTAAACTTCTATTTTAATATTATAAAACTGATTAGCAGGTTGATTTATTGTGATATTTCCCACCCTAGAACACCCACCTGTTTGGTTCCACACCCTTTGAGTGGCATCTCGATCTTGTAACTGATGTTACCGTTTCCCGCCACGAAGCAGGGACTGTTTCTGTTAAAGTCGGCGTACGCAATACCGTAGAACGGTTCTTCGAACTTTAGTTCGGCCTCCATGGTACCAGCAGCGCAGTTCAGGGCTGCTTTGGTCCGATTTAGGAAGATCACAGGTGACAGATCATCCAACTTGGTCACCTGGGAACGAAGGACACGGTCAGGGCACAGATTTTTTTTTATTTATTTCAACCTTTTCGAATGTACACTTGTCGCCTTGGAAAATTTCTCACTTGCAGCCTTTTTAATCACCATGCCCTGTGTTATTCTTTCAAGGCATGGTAATTAACAAGGCTGCAAAGAGAAATTTTCCGAGGCCCGAGGCGACGACTGAACAAAACAACACATATTCACGTAATAAAGCATATTATTTTATTTACGTTGTAATAAAGGTAATATCTTATCTTAATTAATAGAGAAAACGACCTTATACCTAATTGACCAACAAGATAAAATCTATAGTAAAAATACAAACAGATAACGAATAAATAATTTTTTTTAAGGTATGTACAGTGTACATACTAAAAACTATACACTTTTAATTTATAACTTTTAAGTCCCAAAAAGATCCTAGATAATATTATATCGTAAGTGGTGGTGGTAATGGTAAGTGTTTACTGCTTACTTTAAGTCAATGCTATTTAAATATGCAGAGAGCTTTTAAAAACATTTATTTATAATCTGCCGAAGGACCTGTACATACTGTTTATTACTAACATATAAACCACCATACACTACCCCCTTCACATTTAATATGATTCTCATGATGTTTGAAACGTCCTCTGCCATTGGTGGACAATTTGTAACGAAGGACCTCATTGGCCGAACACGAGCCGACGTACATCCGAAGATACTCGACGAAAGTTAAATACGACAACCCTCACCTTCCCATCGAGAGTAGCTTGGTCAGGAAGTCCTGGAGTGTACTCGATGCTGTTGCCATGGTTAGCGTAGTTCGACTGTCCGGACACCAGCGATGTCAGCGCCACCAAACACAATAACACAGCAGACGCCATCTGTGAAAACGGAGAAAATTTGAATTAATATTGGAGTTAACACATCGATGTTGCTCTATAAGAAAACATTTCGCCTTGATTTTAGGCAACTTTTTCAGCATCATAGAGCGTTGTTTGTATTATGTATACCCTAGTTGAAAAATATCATCCTTAACATGTCTAAACCTAATATTTTTACCTTTAAAACAAATCTTATTTCCTCTTGGTTCAAAGTGAGGATAAAATGGAGACAATATTTCTAACATTTTAGAAGAGGAAAAAAGACGTAATCTCGTCTTTCCCCCCCTATTTTTTTCCCCTAAAATGTTGCAAAATAAGAGGGAATTAGAAGAGGAGAGAGCTTAATAGTGAATAAAAGATTAAATTTAATACAACTCGGGTGCAGATCTGAAGCTTAGGTGTTGTATAACTCCATTGTGAGATGATTAGAAAATGCAGACAGTTTTTGTTTACATTCCTTTTTTTGTTCTATATGAATCTTTCAGCATCAGGACCAAAGTCATTAATTGTTCTTTCGTTTCAGTAAAAATTATTATTTTTCACTATTTATATTAAACAAGCAAATTAATCATGATATACACCAATTAAAATAAAATAAAAAAAAATGTTTGATAACAGTAAAATTCTAAAAATTTAGAATATATATTTTGCACTATTATTATAATGCCAGTTATACATTAATATTTATGATTTTTAGAATTTTATTTTGCATACAGTAACAAAGTCTATGTACTATGGGTTTTGTTCAGTAAGTCGAATCCTATGCCTGTACATGAAAATTACAGTTCCTGTATATCCTATAGCAGCAAAAGAAAATATTCCTGTTCTTATAATATTTGAATATTATGATATGTGTGTGAATTTATTTCACCTTTGTATAAGTAAATTTATAATACTCCTGTACAGTTTTAGTAATTTTTTCTGACGACATGTGTATAAAAATGTTTTGAAATGCTGTACGGTACTAAAATAAAAAAAAATTAAAGTCGCGTCTTTCTGCACCGGTCATACAAGTCTCCGACACCTGGTGTCCTTGTGGACAGACCCACGTACGAAACGCAGGCTGGGAGTGAGGGAATTGTAATGTATTGGTGCTGTGTACTTTCTTATATCTTTTGAACTATATTAAATTTTTACCACTAATCATGGCAAACCAAGATATTAAGAAGAAAGAATTGAACTTATATTTTATAAATGGTACAGATTGTTGTAAAAAATAAATTGAAAATATTAAAATAAATAAATATGCAACAAAATTAATAAATTCTACATTATTATTAAAAAAGTAACAGAATGAAAAGTTTTTTAATCTCTTGAGGTCATATTATATATTCAACTGTGTATTGTATTATTGTGTAATAGATTCGTCGCCTCAGAATAGAAGTACCCTAAGCACCACGAGGTTTTGATACAAATGTGAACCTTATGTTACAGTAGCATAAGGTTCACATTTGTATCAAAACCACGTGGTGCTTAGGGAACTCCCATTCTGAGGCGACGATATGTGTTTTTTTCTTGAATAAATCAATTTAAAAAAATGTATTTAAATATTATTTCACTACATAAATTTGTTTATTTTAAAATTTTATTTATTGTTTGCTTATACAATTTTTTTTATACAATGTCATTTTAAGAAAAAATTTAATTGATCTAAATATAGTCTGAATACTGAAAATGTCAGTAATTTATCAATTTTTTACACTTTTGCTTCTATTATTTTAAATTTTGAACATAAATTAAATACATATAATATATTCATAAAACTCATAAAAGAATAAAATAAAATGTTATATGTTAAATAACATATAACATGTTATTTAACATAACAACTAAATATTAATAATATTAATATTATTATTAACTAAATAATAACATGAAAACGGTTAACAAAGTCAACTAAAACTCCCTATACTAGCTTGGAGCATCTAGAAATTGGATATGAATCGCTGAAGTGAAACGATTATTAAATGTTATAAAACTAGGAATGTTTTACACATAAACCCAAGTCACTGAACTGAAGCTAGTTTTCTTTAGAAGACATAAAAATATTGAATATATTTTCCCAACACCTTGTGACGAGGCATATTTAATTGTTGGTACTATACAATCATCTGAAGGCTAAATGATAAGTAGCCTTGAACACTCCACTAGAGTGGACATTAGAGAAGCTGGGAGGTTGCATTGTGTACTAGAGATGTAAGATACGATGAGATTTCAACATATTTTGTGTCAACATTACACAGAATAATGCCCACTATTAGTCCTTTGTCCCAAAATTTTTACAATATTTTGTTGATATTTTGAAAAGGATTTAAAAGTTCTGTCTGTTAAATAAATCTAGTTTGCCATAATAGTAAACTTGTATGAAATAAAAAAAAAATAAAAAAAATAAATATTTTTATTGCTAGATAGAATTACCTGGAGTTATTTCGAATAGTGTAATTTTTTTAACTCTTTAATACCCTTTTAAAATTGTGCTGCAAAACACTATTTGTTTAAATGTCTTTCTATGCATAATTATATGCTAAAGGTTTTCATGAATATTAAATCGACATCGTGATTTTAAAGATGCTAGGAGGTGCAAGAAAATCTTAAAAAATTGATTTTCCAAAATCGAGATTTCAACCCGAAATATGTAATAAATATGTATTAATTTAGATGTTTCAACTAGACTGCAACGAGCACAGAACTCATGTGTAAGATTTATTGAAGGGCTTAAAAAGTTTGATCATGTATCAGCACACTTTCAAAAGCATAAAATATTAAATTTGACGAACCGAAGAACACTACACTCACTAAGCCTAATTTATAAAACAATTAACACAAACAACGTAATGCCCACATATATTGCCTCAATGATTACGAAATTAAGTGATACACATAGTAGAATAAACAGGTCAAAAAATTCGTCACTTCTCTCCATACCCCGACATCGAACAGCACGATATGATCGTTCTTTCTCTGTTAAATACCCCAGGCTATGGAATGATTTGCCTGTGACAGTTAGGGAAGCTACTTCCATAATAAAATTCATACAAAAATTAACAACTCTCCTCTTGGCATCGCAGTAGTGAAGATTTTAAATTACAAACAGCATAATCCAATTCAATAAAATATTAAAATTACACAAAAATTAAAAATAATAATCAGTAAAAGTAGAACTGGAATTAAAATATATATGAGGAATATTAATTTAAAATAATTATCATTCATTATCATATAATTATAGTAATATTTTGTTCAAATATTTTCATTATGGATGTAAATTATAATATTTTTTATATAAAAATATAATGCATATTTATTTTCAAGTGTTTGTGAAGTGAAGTGAAAAGTGTGAAGTGAAAGCATACAGCTAATTATATTAATTTTGTATGTTGCTTCAAACTGTTCTAAACTTAAGTCACGGACATAATCTATATTACATCAAGAGACTGACACTGTCATGCAAAATTGACATTTTTGATAATCATATTGTTGAAATAATTATCCCCATGCAATGTTATTGTAAACATATTTGTACAATTTCTGTATTTCTAATTCATGGTAAGGTGGAGAAAAGACATTAATGTCTTAACCTCGCCATTAATAAAGACGATTCTATTCTATTCTATTCTATTCTATTCTATTCTATTCTATTCTATTCTATTCTATTCTATTCTATTCTATTCTATTCTATTCTATTCTATTCTAATAAAAATATACCATGCTGGTTTAATATTTTTTAATAAAACATGACCATCTTATAGTTGGCTAAACTGAAATTTCAACTAAAGGTCAATTTCTTGTCCTTTTTTGCATGAAAAACGACCTTACATGTAATTTGCTAAAAGGTGTTTTGATCTTTCCACTCTGGTCAATATAAAACCTCTGCCGTTGGTACTAACGTATATTTGTCAAGTGGTTTTATGTGCCGACAATTTTACATGGAAATTCAGTTAGTAGTTTTAATGTTACATAAATGTTTTTGTAAATGTGAAATTATCGTGAAGTCTTATTTTTTATTCTTTATTTTTTGTCTTTATGCTTTAGTTCGTTATTATTAAAAACAACAATACAAACATTAAAATTTTATTAATTAAAACAAATGAAAATATCGTTTTATTTTTAAAATTATATTATTATTTATAAAAATAATACATAATAATAGATGACATTAATGTTGTTTCTTATTAATTTTTAATATTTTATAGAACATAATTTAAAATTTAATGGAGAATTCTCCTACATTTATTTTAATTTTTTTTTCAGATGCTCTATACCTTGAAATTAAACGTCCCAAAACAAAAAAGTTTCAATTTTCAAAATTGGAGACATGGGAATTTTTTAAAAATCTTCCTTCTTTTGAATTTAGCGCCAAAACGTGACGTAGAAACTGCTTAGCAGGCGAATTTTTCCTACAATAAATTTATATTTTCGATTATCACTCTTAAAGTAAACTGATATTAGAAACAAAACTATTGATACTAGAGTAGAAAAACCCGCTGATTTCGATCGTGTTACTAAAATTTATAGCCAATCACTCCTTGACGCTCAAACTATGATATCAGGCAGTTGTTGTGTGTTAACTAGGGAGTTTCTACGTCACAATTTTCAGGTTTGCGCGCGGGTTGCATACTTTGCCCCTATCCTAATAATCCCTCCAGAGTCCCCAAATTTGAGTTAAAAAAGTTGAAACTTAAGTCAAACTTATTGTTAATATGTACCTTATCATAATACAGTAGTTAAATTAAAATTTGAGTTCTAAGAGAATTCCCCATTGTATAAATAAAGTAATTGGCTCTATATATAAATACGGTAAAATGCCACCAATGTGAGCTTGAATGACTTGAAAGCTGGAGATTTGGAGAATGAATATATATGAATATACATTTGGACCTTTATATGAATATAATAGAACAATAACACATTGTTAGCAGCCTAATTTTAGTTCACATATTTATTCATTATTATTTTTTCTCAGCAATAAAATATAATTAAAAAAAAAATGCAAAGAAAAATCTTCATTGACTTCATTCATACAAATTTGTATATCAATCAAAACATAATAAAATAAAAAAAAACATGAATTGAAATTTAAAAGCATTGTAAATCAGATTTACTTGTAAAATTACAGTAACAATTGATGACTGCAAGTAAAGGTAATTTTTGCATATTAAATCATCGCTATATAGAAAGATAGCCGCACGCTTGCCTGATCTGAATACCGTTACTTCAGAAACACTAGAAGATGAATCGACTTTTTGCTACATATCACTCAAACAAGTTTAATCCCATCTCTCCGTGATTTAGAATACGAAAGTCGACCTTATGAGACTTGAAGTTAGACTGTATTGACTATACCTTGGCGCAACAGACCACATCTTTCTATATATGTCCATCACTGAATGACGTCATGTTTCTGTGCAGATCGCTTCCGGGAAATAATTAACTGATGGAGATTTTTACTTTATCTTTAACATGGATGCTGGATAATACTTTTTTAATGATCGTGTATATATACATGCATAATTAACCCGAGTTGAAATAAATTTCATCTTTTATTCGCTATCCTCTCGTATTTTGTCTTATTTCGCACCATTTTAGAGGAACAAAGACAAGATCACGTATTTTTCCCTATTCTTGAGCATAAAATATTAGAAATATATTCATTTCATCCTAACTTTGAGTGGGGAGGAAATACGATGTGTTTAGAGGTATAATGATTAGGTTTAGACGTGTCAAGGATGAGTTGAAGACGTAATTTTACAAACGGGGAATGTTCATTAAAATTGATTTCTCGATAACTTCATTAACTCTTTAATTATATTATTATTTAAGTATAAGTGACAAATAATTTTATCTTCATCAATGCGCCCAATGCAGTGTGGAAATGAAATTTACAATACTATGTAGTGTCGGAACAGCCAAGATAAAATAAATATATATAAATTAATTGAAAATTTTAATAATATTATTGTTATAGCAGTTATGGAAGTTCTATAATTTATTAAAACAGCATATAAAAAAGAAATTTTGCAAAAAAACATTAATATTAAAAAGTTTGAAAATAAAATTTTATATGAAAAATATATTTAATATTTGAATTTTGACTTGGCATTTTTAGAAACTGTTGATAAATATTAAAAATTAAAGTATACTTTTAAATTTAAAGAAAATTGGCCAGAAATTTTCCAACAGGAACAGTATATTTCACGTAATATATGAGATAATATATTTTAGTTATATTTTTGTTAATAATATTAAAACTGTGCTCTGTGTTATTCTTACGATATATGGTGATTAACAAGGCTGCAGAAGGGAATTTTCAGAGGCGAGGAGTGTACTAATGCAGTTCAATCATTTCAAAATGTTTGAATAGAGTATTGTCCTCAATTTTTTTTATTGCAGAAATGGATAGAGGGTGCAAAGTTATGCTACCCTGATTTTTTTCAGATTTTTTGGAGCCCGGGAACTATTTTTAAAAAATTATTGAAAGTCTTTTCCGTGACGTCACGAGACGCCGCTCCTTAAGAAAAAGATAGGACTTGCCGCCGCGTGACGTCACAAAAAGGACTTTCAATAATTTTTTAAAAATAGTTCCAGGTCTCAAAAAAATCTGAAAAAAATCAGGGTAGCATAACTTTGCACCCTCTATCCATTTCTGCAATAAAAAAAAATTGAGGACAATACTAGCTCCATTCACACATATTATCACATACTGCTTCAAAACATCACAGAGCAAACATATAAAATTTGTGATATGCAATTTTGGAAGATGTAAGAAGAGCTTTCAGTCTATCAATATCAAAAGAGATTTGTTTCACCAAGCCTCCATAGACTGCGTGGTAACGTCTACAAACAAAGCAGGAATAAAGTTAATGGTGTCCAGAGTTGTATAAATTTTTGACATTTCATGGTACACGGACGTACTCCGGTAATTCCGTACTGTCACAACTTGTTTCACCATGTATGAAGATTATGACGTCACGTGTGAGAGTTTTTACAAGAAATGTAATTATAAGTACAGTATACGACATGAGTATTGTCACCTCAGAGACTTGTATAAGCGAAGTTACAGGAAGTTCACTTATACTATGTTTTTGTGACTAAATAAATATAGCAAGCATTTATCTTAATTAATAGTTGAAAAAATGTATTATTATTATTTTGTAGCTTGCAATTAAATATGAAATAAAATTGTTTAATTTTTTTCATATGAAGTTTTGTACTTCAGAAAAGAAAAAAATTGTTTTTCTAAAAATACTTCATGAACTCAACATTACATTCTTAAAAAATTAAAAATCTCAAATTTTTTGCCTTTAGAAACCATATAGCCTGCTTATTATAATAACGTACATTTTGCTAAGTACATATTCGTTACGACAAATTTTTCTCTCTTGCGATTGACTCAATTACAAAATATTTGCTTACAATTCCTTAAAAAATTTATACGGTAGCAAATTTCTATCAGCACGAAAATAAAATTGTTTTATAAGAAAAACCTGCAGCAAACTCCTATGCACAAAGGAATGTCGACTAAAATTATTCTTAAATTCCAGTGTCTAAATATTAATACATAACTTCGTCATATTATATGATGTCACCAAATATTCTTAGAAATAAATAAACTTTTTGTCATAAAAAATTTACTTCCTGTTTGCAATGACGCCAAATTAGTTTCATTAACTTGATTTGATTTTAATTGAATATTATTTATTTACTACATTCATTCTTTTCGGTTCAAACGGGCTCGTTTCATTTTCATTACTGAATATTAAATAACCTAAAGTTGTCATATTTTTATTTAAATTATTTTTTAAGGTAGAGATAACGCCGAACAGCTGATCGACGTAATGCCCTTTGATTAACATGTAAACCTTAGCAAATTGACAAAAATTCTGAAATTTTTTTGAGAGGCAGATATTAGTGCCTAAAAGCCGTAGAAAAATTTTCAAAACAATTTAACGAGCCCATTTTTTTTAATTAATTTTTTTAATTTTCAGCATAGGGCTTTCCCACGGAGAGCCAAACTAAAAAATTAATTAAAAAAAATCGACTCTTTAAAAGTTTTTGAAACTTTTTCTATGTCTTTTAGGCACTAATATCTGCCTCTGAAAAAAATTTCAGAATTTTTGTCAATTTGCTAAGGTTTACATGTTAATCAAAGGGGATTACGTCGAACAGCGTTATCTCTACCTTAAAGTAATATACATAAAAATATAATATATTTTTATTTTTGTTTAATATTTTGTGCAACTAAAAATACAACAAATACTTAAGAAAAAAATTATTGCATATTTTTTTAGATTAATTTTTAAATGATTAATAATATATTAATGTTATTTAGAAAATATACTAATATTTGGGTACTAAGAAAGAAATTTTTGAAAATTATTCATGAAAATAGTACAACAAACAGTAAAGTTAAAAATAAAAACTTGTCAATAAGAATTTGCTAGTTCTAGAAAAATTTCACGCTTCCCTTCAAACCACATTGTGTTTTTTATTTAAAACAATTTGAAATAACTTCTAAAACAACTTTTTTTAAAACTAAAACTATGCACTTTTTTACTGTCGTTATTTTGTGGGTTCGGTGACACTAACGCCTCTAGTGGTGACGATATTAACTAGTGCATGACGAATGTCTTCTATTGAACCCCGCTGGTACACGGTTAACCTCTGTCTTTCTCTTCACGCCATCCTAACACGGTTCTGCTCGTGGATATAATTAGATCTGAGTTCATCAAGGAATGACAAGTACGTTGTTGTTAGATGAGGAAAAGGTTAAAAATTTAATGTTCTCTCATTTAACGATGAATCACAGTTACTGCTGGAATCAAAGAATATTTCCCTACAAACGAATCGAATGAAATAAATTTTAAAAAATCGAGAGTGTTCTAAAACTTAATCGCTTATGGTTTGAGCAAATTCAGTCTTGCAGTTTTCTTACAACAGCTCCATTTCCGGTTTTCGTCCATAAGGCCAATGTTAAACTTCTACCTCAGTTTTCACAAAACTGATAAGACAGATTCGCTTCAAATTTTGTATGCCATCTCTATTGATAGGGAGTTCTAAGTCCCCTGCAAGTCTTGTTGCATTCAGGCGGTACGATTGCGAGATATCAACCTACTGAGATTCATCCTTAAAAGTAAAACAAATGAAATATTTTTCAAATAGTGGATGTCAAAGGTTTCTTTGCTACCTGGTTAAGAATTAAATCGATAGCATAATTATCTGTCACAACTAAAAATTTAGCTTTATGAGTTATTAGGAGAACTTGAGGTCGAGTGTGGCGCAGTGCATTGACCGATTCTCGTTAGATCACCGAAGTCAAACAATGTCGAGTGTGGTTCGTTAGTACTTGGATGGGTGACCGTTTCAAGTAAAAATTACATTACTCCCTCCCTAGAGTAAATTCGTCTCATTTTCCACCCAGTGCAGTGATGCACTTGTGTGTTGTTGTTGTTACATCGCTTTAGTCTATTGATAAAAAGTAGAGGTGTCCGTCTTGATAGGTATGATTATTTTGTGTATAAGATTATGAAATTGATTTTGAATCTGAAACTTTTTAGTAATAAAAGAAAACCTGCATTAGGCTATTTTTTATAAGGATTAGTAGCTTTAATAAATATACGACACTTTGACTTGAAGACCGTGTCAAATTTTTCACTTTCTCTTATCAAGATTTTCACTTAAAACTTTGTCATAATTTTTTATTATTTTAAAATATATTATATCTTGTTTCTATTTTATAAGTAATTTCTCTATTAATTAAATTTAATAAATCTAGAGTTAGATGATTTCATAGAATAGCATAATTACTTTTATGACAAAATATTTTGGGTTCAATATTGACTTAAAATTTTAATTAATTCTGAAGGAATTATTAGGGAGTTTTGATACATTAGTTTTTCATTTTTTTAAAACAGAAGTTACTTAATTATAAATTCAATTTCGTTTTATATCCATTAAGTATAAAATATAAAAAAAATATGTTTTATATATAAAAAAATAACATAAAAATGCTTTTTATACTATCAAGATTTCACGTTAGTATATTTCGTAATAATAAAACAAATGAAGCATCAACTTAATTAATTATTCAAGTCACATATTCAGACTATCTTATAAACACAATACAATTTAATTCAAGGTCTTACAACATTCGGTACATTTTAAGATGCAATCTCCTTGTTTTATATCCTTGAGTATTTTCACTACTTTTTGTGTTTTTTTTATAAAAGTGACCCTGAAGTTTTTTTTTTTAAAGTTTACGTTGACCACACCCATATCCTGTGTGAACCTGAGATTAACCTGAGCAGACATGTAACGCAAGGTAGTAACTATCAGGTAACAGGTTATAATAGTCTGACTTGTGAGTACAATCTCCGCTATAATATTATAGTGAAAGGTATAATTGAGAGCGATTCAAGAACGAGTTATCCAGGTTTAACCACGGTTATATTCGGTCTAAATTAACTACACTAACCGTGGATATTAACGAGAACCTTGGTTATCTCTCTGGTTAACTATTTTTAAACTTCTAAATAAAATGACACTATATTTATAGAGTTGCTTTTAGTAAATAAAAATATTATGTAATGATATAGGGGGACATTCACAAAGCACTTTAACCCCAACTTTAGCCCCAAGTTTTATCACTGGTACTAAACATGGTGCTAAACTAGGAGCAATTAAGTCATTGTTAACCACTGGTTTAGCACCATGTTTAGTACCAGGGATAAAACTTGGGGCTAAAGTTGGGGTTAAAGTGCTTTGTGAATGCCCCCCATTGTGTACTAAATATACAAATGCAGTTTGGTTGTATTGGACTAAAAACAGTAACAACACATTGTAGCTAAAGAGTTTTATAATTAGGTATCGTGTACAACCTTAGACGAAAAAAATTGAACATAATTTAACGTGTCAATTTTTTTTAAATTTAATTCAAATGGACAACATCTTATTCTTAATATGAAAATAAATTTTGCTTTTATAATATGTGAAATGAATTCAGTTGATTTTTTCATAAATGTATTTAAAATATAAAATTATTTATAATAATAATTTATTTTTTCTATTTATTATTTCGATTTTTAGGGAATAAGAAATGTAAATAACCATAGTTGAAAAATTACGTCTTCAACTCATCCTTTACACGTCTAAACCTAATCTTTTTAACTCTAAAACACATCTTATTTCTTCCCCGCTCAAAGTGAAGATGAAATGAAGACAGTATTTCTAACATATTAAGCTCAAAGATGAGGAAAAATATACGTATACTTATGTCTTTTTCCCCTCTAAAATTGTGCAAAGTAAGAAGAAATTAGACGAGAATAGAGAATAAAACATGAAATTTTATTTTAACTCAGATAATCTCTAATTTTCACTCCTATACATTGAATTTACTATAAATATATTGATGATATGATATACTCTTTAAAAATAATTTTAAAGCCTTAAGACATACAAAACTCTAAATTCCAAACTAGTTGAGTAAATTTAAATAAAGCTCTGTTTGGTCTGTTGAACAGGAAGATTCAATCTTACAATGCAGTCATGTTGATACTTATAAGGACATGTACACCTTTGTCTCTCATCTTGCTTGGAGACGCACCGTTGTGAGCTAATACAAAAGTTTGGTCACGGAAGCTCAGGTAAACAATAGTCCCCCCTCCCCTCTCCATCATCTGACTCATCCAAAATGACGGTGAATTTAAAAAAAAAAAAAAACTGGATGATATCAATAACACTTCAAGGAAATTTGAACCTTAACGGTGTGTCAATTTTTTTTACAATAAGAACAATGTGACGACAGTTCATTTTTTGTGTGAGCTAGAAGCTATTTTTAATATGCAGTTATATATCTTTATAATTATTCTTCTAGTTACGATTTCATTTAAAAGTTTAGCACCCACAATGAAATTTATTCTTGCACGATAATGCATATATTCTGCATTAGTACTATATATTATACTTGTTACAACTGTTTAAAATGTTTTTCATTTATTCTTTTAAATTTAAAAAAATTGATATAACCATATTAAATTAATTAATTTACAAAAAATAAGTACTTATGTATTTTTCTATACTAGTTTTACTGAAATTGGTAATTACAATAATTATCAAAAGCTTAATTTACATACAAAAAAAAATATTGATTTAAAACATAATTGTAGCCTTATATATCTTATGTATATAACATAATGTTTTTATAGCGATGTCGAATTTGTTTATATTTTTATCAACATTGGGAGTTCGATAATATTATTTATCGGTGCATTAAAGTAAAACAGTTCCGTTAAGTTTGTTTACCCTGCCCATGGTCATAGATAAAATTTTATTTTTTTTATTTTTTACAAGGATACACCCCTAAGAGCTTACAGCTCGCGGCGGGGTACTGGGTAGGGATAAGGTAGGGAACGGATAGTGGCCACGGCCTGCATGCTTACGCGTCCCAGCATTCGCTGAGGTGAGACTGAGGGAACCGTGGAAAACCTCAGTCAGGACGGACACCTCTACTTTTTCTCAGTGGACCAAAGCAATGTCCAAAGCCTGGGGAACCACACACAAGTGCATCACTGCACTGGGTGGAAAGCGAGATGAATTTACCCCAGGGAGGGAGCAGCGTATTTTTTACTTGAAACGGTCACCCATCCAAGTACTAACCACGCTCGACGTAGCCTGACTTCGGTGATCTAACGAGAACCGGTCAATACACTGCGCAATTTTATTAAATTATAATAAAATTATAGTAAAATTATATTAAAATTATAATAGATATTATAGTCGAAGGCTAGATTAGAAAACCACACATCTAGTTTGATGTTGCAGACGTTTTTAACGGTGATAAATTAAATTTCATCAGGGACTTAATAATAAGCATTTTTTTACGCTTTGGAGATCCATTCATGCATTCTTTACTTGGGGGATATTTATAAACCATATTTAATATTGAAAATATTGTCTTTAAACATTTCATATTAAAATAATGACTAAACAATTCGAGTTTCAGACCTCTAACGTTTTTATTAAAATCTAAAATCTTGAACAATTTCTAACGATGCAAATAATGTACTCAGTTTTTGGAGTAACAAGAAAGGCCCTCAGTATAATACCTCAGTTGGTTACTGAATGCCAAGCCAAGAGAGGAGGTCGTGGGTTCGAGTACCACCCGTGGTCTTCTTTTCTGCTAATATTTCCTTTTTATACTATTTAAAATAGAATGGTGATGCACGTCAATCATTTAAATAATTGAGCAAACTTTTACGAGAAATTTCTGAATAAATATATTAAGCATTTGATATTAATTTTGTTAAACTTGTATTGCACTGTATATGCAGTAGCAATGAAATTTAGAAGTGTACGGGTAATGACTACTTGATCCACAGACCCGAAGCCAATAAATAAATAAATAAATAAATAAATAAATAAATAAATAAATAAATAAATAAATAAATAAATAAATAAATAAATAAATAAATAAATAAATAAACAAACAAACAAACAAACAAATAAATAAATAAATAAATAAATAAATAAAATAAATAAAAAATAAATAAATAAATAAATAAATAAATACATAAATAAATAAATAAATAAATAAATAAATAAATAAATAAATAAATAAATAAATAAATAACTAAATAAATAAATAAATAAATAAATAAATAAATAAATTAAATTTAAATAATATATTAATATATCAGACATGAGGTGCACCAATTCTTTTTGTCCCACTTTAAATGTGAATTTAAACGCTAGATTTGTGTTAAATTAATAGTTAAGAAAGTTCATTAGTGCTGCCGTAATGACATTTACGTAGCAAATTCTTATAGAAATAAAAGAGAGTAGATTCACTGAAAACGATTTAAAATAATATTCAGAAATATTCATCTGGTTAGGGAGTTATAGAAAGCTCTTTATTGTATGCAATTAATTTTCATTTTAGCATACATTATAAAATACAGTAAATTCTTGCAAATGCTATTGGCATTTCAGATTTAAATTCAGCTAAATTGAATTCAAATTTAGATTCAGTAACTAATTTAAGACCTGTACCTTTAAATAGGTTAAATTTATCTGCTGAGTATGAGAAAAATTAGATTTAATGAATTTATTCCCAAGAATTATTTATATAATTCACAATTATTACATAAACAGTCATAACAATAATAACAAAATAATCTTTCTTCGGTATTGTATTTATCGAAAACTGTTATAAAATTGTTGATAAAAATAGCTGCAAATTAAAACTGCTGTTTTGTAGACATAGTTTACTATATCTAAGCTCAAGATCCTATATCGATGACATGATGAAATTTAATATCGAACCCTAACGGTTCAATGCGAATCGTCTATAGTATAAAATTACATATTAACATTGTTATAAATTTGACTACCTATTATTAACTTCATAAATACAATGTTCTACATTTTTTACCATGCAATCTCTTTAGAAATTTTTAATATGCTCCTAGCCATAATAGCTGTAAAAGGTTAAAATACAATACATTTAACATGTTATAATAATATTATATACTGTAGTATTGAATATGATGTAAAATTGTTCAAGTAAATTAAAATTTAATTCTAGAAATATGAATTATAATAAAATAATATCTATGATTTCTTTGTATTGTTCTTAAATTATAAATTATTTCACTTTTCATTCTCAATAAGTCATATGTACAGTATAATTTTTTGACAGAAAAATATTTTTTTTCTGTATAAGACCAATTCTGATACAAATTATAACAAGTGCACAAATTATTTTAACTTAAATCCATATTTTTCAACAATTTTTTCAAGCAACTAAAAATGGGGATTTAAAAATTAAAGGTTATTTTTTAAAACATTGCTGTATGAGTTGTATTTTTTGCAGTGTAGTGTACAAATTAAATACGATAATCTGAAGGTAAATAATAAGTGATGTCATAATATACACACCTAAACTATTGATGAGCAAATTGCTCAGAAATTTGGCATCAATCCATTTATTGTAAATAATATGATATTGTTTCAGTGGCATGGTTGTACGGTATTGAAAAATTAATGTGATAATAATGCAAACAATAAACAGTGATTCATCATTCTATATTTATGATATTAATTTAGCAAAATTTTTTAGATTGTATTTTCAAGCTGAGTATTTATGTTGTGTTTTACAGATTTTTTTTTTTTTTTTTTTTTACAAGGATACACCCCTAAGAGCTTACAGCTCGCGGCGGGGTACTGGGTAGGGATAAGGTAGGGAACGGATGCCACGGCCTGCATGCTTACGCGTCCCAGCATTCGCTGAGGTGAGACTGAGGGAACCGTGGAAAACCTCAGTGAGGACGGACACCTCTACTTTTTCTCAATGGACCAAAGCGATGTCCAAAGCCTGGGGAACTACACACAAGTGCATCACTGCACTGAGTGGAAAGCGAGATGAATTTACCCCAGGGAGGGAGCAGCGTATTTTTTACTTGAAACGGTCACCCATCCAAGTACTAACCACGCTCGACGTAGCCTGACTTCGGTGATCTAACGAGAACCGGTCAATGCACTGCGCCACGCTCGACCATTCAGATATTCAGATATTATAACTGCAAAATAGAGTTATGTATGAGGTTTGCAAGAATTAATAATCTTTTAGTGATTTTAGTCTATATTAGGAATGGAAATAATTAATATATAAATATATTATAAAAAAAATCACACCTAAAAATTTAAGATATTTTATTTATACTATGGATTGTAGGGTATATTATTACTTAAAACGATTTTAAACATGTCTATTTTTAATTTAATCATGTTTATATTGATTTACTGTACACACTAGTTTAAAATTTATTACATGATCAATCACAAACTTGTTGGAAAGTGATTTAAAATAAAAATTAATTGCACTACTAGCTTTTCGATTCCTTCTCAATTAATATGTATTATTAAAGAATTATCTTATTGTCAATTATTAATTGAAAATAAATCAGCTGCAAATTAAAAGCATGACAAATGTATTAAACTTTGAAATATAGTAATCATATTCATGGTTATAACGTAAATTTAATCCTTAATTCATTAATAATAATCTTATCTGAAATTCCATTCAAGGTGTTGAATTAATTAACGGAACAATTAAAACTCGAAACTGTGTCAGCGGAAGTCGGGAGAAGAGCTAGCGGAAACAAAGCCTCAGATTTCTCGATCACGGATCAGATAGCCCACATTACATGTGAACCTTTTTTCAATTTTGTTATCCTACTGTCAAACGAGTATAACTATCCCATTCATGTGTAAAAAAGACACAAATATATATATCAGTGGCAGTTTGTGGGGTGATTTTTAAGATATTTCTTATGGAAGCTAGGAGTTATCATAGAAGGTTCAGTAGCCAGTTCAATAGACGCCTGACGACAAGCTGGTTCCATTGGACTGGTTACTGAACCTTCTATGTTGATGTTTTTTTTTTCCCCATGGAAAATAAAAATTATGATTCCTACACTGAAATCCCCTATTTATTCGTTACTGTTGACTTCAATAAAGGATGTGCATCGTTTTAGTTTCGTTTTTCAATTTTGGTATCCTACTTTCGAACGAATGTGTGTAAATAATATATGAATATTATTGTCTCAACTGAGCCCTGTTGTAAGGTATTTGTCACATATGACTAAATTTAACTTCCCGGCTTTTCGTAGACCCGACCTAGTATATTGTTTAGGTTTTTTTGGGTCTTTTTCAAACCGGGCTAGTACTACAATCATGAAAAATATAACTCCAAAATTCTCAGTAGGAGTTTGTGGGGTGGATTTTAATGAATTTCCATAATTATTTTATATGGAAAGATTAATCGTAGATGTTTTAGTAGCCAATCTAATAAACTCCTGCTCTGATGTCGAGCTGGTTCTATTAAGGCGGATTCACATGGCGATTTTTACCATGCGACGCGACGCGAATAATGCGCACTTGCTGTAACATCCATTGGCGGCCATATTGGGCGATTAAAAGAAAAAGAGCATCGTAATTAACGCGATTACCTGCAAATTCGCCGCCGCATAGGATTTCACAGCTTTTAAGTTAAAATCGCGCCGCGTCGCCGTTGCCGCCCATGAAAATCCACCTTTTAGACTGGCTACTGAACCTTCTATGATGACGCCTTTGAATATATCGAGGTTTAATATTGAATTTCTTAAAAACACTACTGAACCTTCTAAAATGGCATTTTCCATGTAAAATAGTGAGAGTTGGATACACTGAAATCAACTACATTTCTATTCATCACTTTTGATTTATGTGAAGAATTTGGATCGTTTTATTTTAGTTTTAAAAGAGGCTATTTACAAAGATCTTAGCATAAATATAGCCTATAAATATTTACTATTAAATTCAATATAAAATTATGGTACTAAATCTAATGCACTAAAATATTTAGACTATAAGATCATCATTATGTTTTAATTTTCCATTTGCAGGTTTTGCATTTGTTTATACTTTTATTACATATTGTTTTAAATTTTGTTATTTTGTTCTAGAGGTACTTTTATACTTGTTCGACTGTATAGATGAGAACCTTCATAATTTTTATATTGTTGCCCTGAGAGTATGCATTTTTAATATATTACCGTTATAAAGGTGAAATTCTTGATGTATTAATCCGCTGATGCTATTATGTTTTATGAAGTGAAAAAAGGTTGTTTGTACTTTTTTTAAACAATGCAACATTTGGTATGAATAATTTATTATTAAAACAAGAATGAGAATTTACAGCTTTCTTAATAAAATATTATCAATTGTTTTAAAAGTTCTTTTTTGTTGCGAGATAATAATGCATTCTTTTCTTTATTTTTTTACTCTGCATTGTGAAATTCTTGTTGTTGTTTTTTTTATTTTTTTTTTTCTAAAATTCTATGGTATGTATAAAATCCTAGAATTTTAAATTGTTAACTTATTAGCCGTAAAAGTATTTTTAGATGTATTAAATTTATTTTCTAATTCCTGTCAAATAAAAAAAATTTATTTGTAAACATTAGTAAACATACAGGGAGTTTTTGTGTTCCTTTTATAAAAATATTTAATAAATATTGTGCTTTCTTACTTTACTTAGTATAATTCTGAACTGCATTTACGTTTGCATGGAAAAATCATATGAAATTTAATTTTTAAACCAGTTTCTTCTATATTAAATCGTTCCTTGTCTAAAATTTACTGCCTGTTATGCACGATCGTGCGCAATAATGAGCCATGTTATATCAAGGGAGTGCAATTATGAGCTTTAAATTGGTAAGACATAAAGCTCATTATTGCATATACTTGATATTGCAAATTGAACCCAATCATGGTAGGTAGATGGTTCATTATTTTAGACGAGGGACGAAACGTACATATTAAAACTTTTAGTATTTACAAATTAATTTGAAATAAATTTAATCTTTTATTCGCTATTAAGCTCTTATTCCCTAATTTTCTCCTATTTTGCACCATTTTAGAGGGAAAAAAAAGACGGGAAAAGACAATATTACGTCTTCTTTTCTCTTATTGAGTAAGAAATGTTAGGAAAATGATCTCATCCTCATTTTGAGAAAGGAAGATAACATTTGTTTTTAGGTAATAAGATTAGGTTTAGACGTGTAAATGATGATTTGAAGACTTAATTTTTCATCTATTTGTGGTGGGTGTAACTGTGCAATATTAACTCAAATCTTGTGCTAATTCGTGCTTGAGTCCTCCGCAAGTATCCTACACTCGGACCACGCTATACGTCGGGTATTTCTCTCAGACCAGTGAAAGTTCTCCAACCTCGGCCTACTTGGCTGGCTATACGAGATGTCAGCCACTCGAGATATTACACGAGGCTAACACCCAATAACTACACAGTAAGAAGATTATTATATGTACACTATCGTTCCTATAACATGTCAATTTGCTTAATTTTACCCACAAATTAATATTTTTCTTAATTCAGATCACCAGATACTACTGCAAGCCAACAATATTATAATTATTGCTATACTTATAACGCCCAACATTCACATAATTTGGAAATTATAATTTTCGTACTTCATTAATTGTGCAATTTTATTTTTTCCATATTAAATACTTCACCGTTGATATAATAAGTACAGATGTCAGCATTATTCATTATTAACTTTTCATTCTATCAGAGTGCCTTCGCTTCTTTTATTTATAAAATTTAATACACAAATAATCACACTATATTAATTAAAATATTTTAATAGACAAAAAATATAATAAAATATAATTAATGTTTTAATTTTTATATAAAGAAAGTTAAATAAAAAATTATTAAAAATGTAATTTATTTAAAGATAACTTTAAAAAATGTTTCAATCAAATGAATTAAAACGGATTTTTCTATAGAAAATAGTGGTGATAATGTTAATTATTTTAAAGCAGTTCATTGTCCAGTCCAGAAAATTGCATTTTTTTTTACAGTTAAACCTTAATCCAATTATCATTAATCGAATTTAAAGAATGTCTTATTATAATTTTATTTTAAAGCACTGTTCCTTGAAATTAGAATATGAAAACTTAGTTAAATTTGACATGAATTATTAACAAATACAACATATTATTATACGAGTTAAATCGAAGAATATATGATTCTACTTTATCATATACTAATAATATTATAATTATTAATTGAATACATACGTAAGTACTTAAATGAATAATATTATAATCATTTCAATAAAATTATAATCATTAATCTAAAATATCATTAAAATAACTAATTACCAACATAACTAATACAATTTAAATATAATATTAATATAATTGCCTTTGCAAGGTTATAGTAATATCTTGAATTTAATCTTCAATATATAAGATTGACATATTAATGGTGTAAATATACATCTGTCACATTTATGATCATAAGTTAAAAGCAGTAAGGAAATAGTTGACATTATTCCACTTAGTGATTGTGACACTTGGCATTACAAGGCAATATTATAACTACTTCAACTTTCTGCGTCACTATGTACACATCAAGATAGATCAAACGACTATTGCATGATTTGCTAGAAGTTCCCCAGGTTTTGGACATCGCTTTGGTCCATTGAGAAAAAGTAGAGGTGTCCGTCCTGACTGAAGTTTTCCACGGTTCCCTCAGTCTCACCTCAGTGAATGCTGGGACGCGTAACAGGCCGTGGCCATCATCCGTTCCCTACCTTATCCCTACCCATTACCCCGCCGTGAGCTCTAAAAGCTCTTAAGGGTGTATCCTTGTAAAAAAAAAAAAAAAAAAAAAAATTAACTTGATTTGTAATTTTTAAAGAAGTGTCTAATTTGTAGCCAAAATAGTTCTCTTTGTTTAATAATCATAAGCATATTTTTAATGTTAAATACTGGGGAAACATGTATGTATAAAGATTTTTATTACAATAACTAAAAAATTAAACATTTTACTTTTGTATCTGAAATGTACAAACTCATATATGAACTTCACTTGGCACACTTTGCTATAAAATTAAAATCTCGCCCTGAAAACACAAATTTCTTGAAATTTTTCTAATTAAGGCGATAAGACATAACATTATTATTAAGAAAGCGTTCTTATCAGATTGTGAAATTAACTCTTGATTAACAGACGACCCCAACCTCGAAACTTGTTGGTACGTGAACTCTCATGTCAAGGACGATGTGATAAAAGATTTTGATAATTTACACCTCGAAAAATCACGAACGTTAGCCTTTGATAGAGCTGCGGTTTTAAGAGACAAAGATACAGATTTTTAAATTTAGGGAGGTAAGAAGAGCACCCAAAAAGTTTTGGTTCACCACACCTCCATAGACTGTGTGGTAACGTCCACAAACAAAGCAGGAGTAACGTTCGTGGTGTCCAGAGAGAGGTGTATATTTAATTACAGTCTTGCCATATTACAAGATGAAAATTTTCATAAATATTTAGTCAACGTATTGAGAAATTATGATCATATTTGTATGGCTATAACATCTGTTATCTTTGCTTTTCTTTATTAAAGAAGTTATGAATAATTGAATGGTAACGCAGGCAAAAGATTGGATCACCAAATTAATGTTTCTTATGTAAACAAATATGTGGGATAGTAACGTATGAGAAGTATATGGGACCCCCTGATAGATAAATTTCAGTCTTAAAAATATAACACAAAATTCTTACCATATAGAGTTGTTTGCTGTTTTTGTTTACGAGGGAAAATGTCATAGCAAATATACGGACGGTCAGGAGGGTAGAAAAGAGAAAGTGGAGGTCCAGCTACTATGGCATTAGATAGGAGAAATGACAAAAATAAATAGAAAAAAATAGTTTTGATTGTTCTATAATGATGGGATTTTTTTTATACTATCATTTAATGGCGTATTTTTAGAATTTTTTAAACTTTATTTGTTTTGTTTAATAAAGTGAAAAAAAAATCAATGCATAATTTGTTTATTTACTAGTCTGTGCATTCTGGTACTCCATAGGGCAGCCTAACTTACAGGGACATGACGTCAGTGCAATCAGCTCTATACATACGCTACTATAGTTATTGTAACTTATCATTGGTTTGACGTCATGAACCTTTTTCTTTGTCCTCCAATACTAATGGGAGGATCGCGTGACGTCACACCCAAAGATAAGTGACGAGAACTATAGACTTCATGTATGAATGTAAAATTTCAAAGATGTTGATTCAAGGGTGGTCCTTTAAACCACAAAATTAAAAAACCAATTTTATTTAGACAAGACGTGGTTTTATAAATTGTAAACGAAAAGATTCATTTGGCCTTGGTTAATAATCACAGCCTTGAATCTATTATAATAACATGAATTATAAAGAAATAAATTGAACAGTAAGTACTATTAAATTGTATTATCGTTTATAGATTTACCTTTCAAAGAATTTGTAATGGAAAGTAATTGTAGCATTAAATTTAAAACTTTTAATATCATGGTTATATGACAAAGCATATACTTTTGAAAAGAAGTATATATTTTATCAAAAACCACAAGTTCCTTGTATTACAGCATTTAATAACAATTAGATTATTCGTTATGCAATTGAAGTATATTCACTGGAAAAAAAAATATAAAATAATTTTTAATTGTTATTATACAAAGCTGAGAAAACCTTGCTACAATTTTAATGTAAAAAACTCTATATCTAAATACAAACCACATTTTCTAAGAAAATAATTATCTAGTGTATATAATTATTATATATATTTTCAACAATGGACATTGTTCATATAATAAAACATTTATTTACCTATGTAATAAGATACGAAATTGAGCTTTATTAACAAATTTATTAAGTGAGAGGTTTTTTTATTACAAGAGAAAGTGTATGAAAGGAACTATATGGGTCATATAGCGTAGAATATTGGAGCGTATATAATAACTTTATTTAATATCCCTTTTACTTTATCTAGTACCGTATAAATATAACTGATTGCATCATAATGTACCATATGGTCAGGTTAAATATATATTTATATTGTACCTTCAATGACCTGGTATATGAAATAATATATATTGTGTAATATTTCGATGTGCTTTATCTGACACTTGCAAAAAGATTCGTCATAAGAATTTCATACTTCTTATTAGTATCGACCATTTTATAAAGTAGAATCAACTGAATAGTTATTTGGTGTTCAAAGCTATAATTTTTTGTTTATTTTATTGCTTTTCGATAATACAAGCATCATGCTAGCTTATTATATGAATTTTACTCATTAAAACTTATAACATTTAAAAGTGATTAATTAAGGGAGTTTAACTTTTTAAGTATGAAAGTTATTTAATTTGCATTTAAAAAAAAAAAATGAAAAAGAAATACAATTTATTTAAAATAGTTAATATTACTTGCTTTTTTTTATTAAAATTTAACATTGTATTTTTTTTTTTTTTACAAAAGTATCAATATTTAATGCAAATAGATTTATTATAAAATGAATTAAATTAAAATATGCTTAATTCAACAGTCAAATTTTCAATTTTTAAAGCCATATGTTTTTTTACATTTCCGTATTTCAGTCTTAGATAATTTCTAAAAACATGAGTCACTGTCTAAATGGCGTAATAACTACCTAACATAATATTTTACACTTATTAGATAATAAGAATAATAAAAATATTGACATTATTTGCAACACATTTTAAAATTATCTACCTTAATAAAAAAGGCACAGAGTAAAAATAACAGTCTTGAAATTGTATGGGAGTTTTGGGTATATTTATTTATTCAAAAATATTAATATTTTTTTACAATTATTACTTGCAAAATTTTAAAATTAATATTTATTAATTTAAAAATTTATTCTTTGTAAATGATATTAATTTTTATTGCATATTTTTACATTTTTTTTTTTATTAAATACTTGTACAAACTTTTATATTTTATTAAATTTAAAAACAATTAAGTATTAACTTACAAAACTATATTAAAACTAAAAGTAATATCGAAAACCATTAAATACATTGCGATAGGTGTTACTGTAATTTCTTGCTCTAATAACTGACAAGAGGTACAATTAAACCAAATGTATCGAAAGTTTATAGTTTTACATTTGCACGTACGTAGGAACATGTTTCTTCGCTTTCTTAACTTAAGAATTAAACGCAATTTACTAAACATGTATCAACTTTCACTAAATTTTATATAAAGCTTTAATTTGCATGTTGTTATTGTCAACAATGCTTTTAGTAAGTCCGGAAGTTACTTGGAGGTGTGACGTCACTATTGTTGTAAATTCAATTAATATTCGTTAGACATGCTGAAAACTTGTTGATATAAAATTCTACTATTTATTCGAGGGGAAAAATAATGTGTGGAAAAAGTTGAGTTTAGTGAAATTATCCTTATAAAATTTCTCCCTTTTAATCGTTTTAATGCATAAATAATATGTGCTGTATTAAAAGGCTTTTTAAAAATAATCGCGGAATATGAAGATTTAATTAATAAGTAATTCATTGTCTTATTTACACAGCAGATGAAATTAAACCTTTCTCTCATATTTTTTGACGTTATAATTCTCATTTTTTTTTTATCTTCCCTATAGATATACCCTATACCATATCTTCCCTATAGGTCTGTTCCTAAATACACAATCAGAAATAATCGATTATTATTGATGATGATGAACTTTTTTTTTGTACATGGAACATATAAGGATCATCAATAATAATAAATTATTTCTGATTGTGTATTTACGAACAGACCTATTAACTTTAATTAAAATTAACAATTAATTTATTGCGCTTCATTCTATATAGACTATGATAAAATACATAATTATAAAATATATTTAATAAATTCACCTCCCAATCGCTTTAACTTCTGTCTAACAATTTTTAAACCCTCCAACTTACCTTAGTGTAAGATATTCTGCTTTCTTGGTGTGCCAATCCTCAAATTACATGTTGTCACCAACCACGATCCTGAGAACAGACAATGCACAAGTTAACAAGAGACAAAGGTTAACACGAAGTTCTTGCGTCATTACTTCAGCTCCTGGTCATTTATATTTAATATTCAGTACGTGTTGTTAAAATAAATCACGTTGCATTAAACAATGAGTAATAATAAGATAGGTGCAGTTTTCTATAGACATTTTTACTGTAAAATGTTTTTTTGTAAAATAATCGTGATTTATTATAAATTTAATTATAAATTAGATAAAAAAAATGCTTTTGATTTTATTGTACACTCCTCGCCTCTGAAAATTTCCCTTTACAGCCTTGTTAATCACCATGTCTCGTAAGAATAACACAAGATATGGTGAATAACAAGGCTGCAAGTGGGAAATTTTCAAGCCAACGAATGCATGTATACTTCATTCAAATAAAATTGTCCGACCCGGCTATATTGTAACATGGCCGGATCGGACATTTTTATATATTAGAATGGATTCTACTTTTCTTTTTCTGTAGCATTCTCAGTTTATTTATTTTTCTATTTTTTCATGCAGATATTATAAAAATTTAATTCATACTAAAAATAGTAGCATGTATTTGCCATTACCTGATGATTAACTAAAATTACAAGAAGAGAATGTTTCAAAATTTAATTTTTTTGAAAAATTCAACATTATACATGCTATATTTTACATATTTAATTTAGAGGACTTCGAAATACGAATGGCTTCAAAAAATTTCAGATTATGTTTGAAGCATCGACATCTTTAAAAATCTGCTGCAAAATGCTGTGACGTCATAGTCATGTAAATATTTAACACAAAAACATATGAAAATACGTAGCTTGACTATGACGTCACAGCGTATTTTCTCTTCATTATAAAGATGTTATAAGTCGCAAATAAAATTAGATATTAGAATGTGAAAATTTTAGTAGCTTAATCAAAAGAAGGGGTAAAAATATGGTACTGTGAATTTTTTTAGATTTTTCTGAGACCGGGAACTATTTTTAAAAAATTATTGAAAGTATATTTTATGACGTCACGGGTGGCACTACCCTATCCTTTTTCTTAAGGAGTGCCGCCCGTGACGTCATCAAAATAAACTTTCAATAATTTTTTAAAAATAGTTCCCGGTGTTAGAAAAATCTGAAAAAATTCACAGTACCATATTTTTACCCCTTCTTTCGATTAAGCCACTAAAATTTTCAAATTGTAATATCTCATTGCAAAAATACAGTACGTAACTCAAGGTCCCCTATCCAAATATGCAATAAAAATTTCATGCAGGTGTCCGCTTTCTCAAAGTAACTGTTCTTATTTGCGTATGTACTTAACCTTGAATTTTGAATCACGTATTAATTAAAACAAGAATTAAAACATCAGCAATTATATACAACTACTTAATATTCACTGTATACTGTATGTAAATAACATATCAAATATGGCTTATCAAGCTAAAACGTGTAAATATTATGAATTATATTTCAGAGAAAACTTTTGCTTTCCGTGTTCGATCATGAATCATCAACAAAAGGCGCCTCTAGGTGGAAAAAAAATGAAGGAGTCACACATAATACATGCAGTGTTACGCCACTAAAGTCCTGCCATACATAATCATTTTGTTATATAGCATGATGTCATTGTGGAATATAAAAGAAAAAAACTGATTTAAACAACATTAAAAGGAAATTTAAAGATTTAATATATTGCTATCTTTATTTATGAAGGTTGTTTTTATAAATATAACAATGGATATGAATAAAATTATAATAATTTTTATTTAAATGGCTGTAGTGATAAAATTAGAAATTACAGATTTTTAACCTTAGAATAACCTATAAGAAGGGGGGGGGGTGAGAGAAAATTATCCACACACATTTTGAGTGAAAAAAATTTCTACCAAAAATGTGAAAAAAAAATGAGTTTTGCAGGGCTTTGTAAGTTGTAGTATTTCCAAAAATAAAAAAATGTAAGGGAAAAATATTAAAAATGTTTAGCATAATTAGTCGTTTGAAACCCCCACCCCACAGCTATTGAGTAGGACAAATATCAGGAAAAAAATTATTTTGTTTATGCTGGGGCTAAACATAAAATTTGTTTATTTTAAAATTAAATTTCTTATTGTAAAACTCTTTGCATTAAAATCCCTTTTACATTCTTAATTATTAAATTGCAAAGATTCTAGAAAAAGATACTGCATTAAACTTCATTGTTAAATCTAGAGTAACTTTTATATTTTAATTGCTCTTCTTTGGTTATTACATTGAGCATATAATTAGTCATTTTTTAAACAATTAAACACTAATGAACTACCATGCATTAAAACAGATTTACCGGACAATTTAATTAATTATACTCTAGATAATTGGACGCTAGCTTCAAAACATTGTAACATTGTAATTAAAAATATTATTTAATAAGAGAGAGAGAGAGAGAGAGAGAGAGAGAGAGAGAGAGAGGAGAGTGAGAGAGAGAGAGAGAGATGAGAGAGAGAGAGAGAGAGAGAGAGAGAGAGGAGAGAGAGAGAGAGAGAGAGAGAGAGAGAGAGAGAGAGAGAGAGAGAGAAGAGAGAGAGAGGGAGAGAGAGAGAGAG